>JAULBP010096447.1:0-11426 GCA_032355345.1 Lepetodrilus pustulosus
TAAGGCTGGTACTATAAGGCTGGGGGTATGTCATGGACCCCAAATACAGCCTTATATAGAGGGGACACTGTATATGCGTTTCTATTACATTGGCTAAGCCAATCCTGCCGTGTGAACGTACTGGTGATTCTGCTACTGGATATAGTTCAACGCCATGCTATAGGTGGAAATTAATCACTTCACATATGACAAGTTGAGAGAAGAAAACTGTCATATAATTGGTATTATATGGTCATATGTCATTAGCCCAACTGTCAATAACAGTTAGAAAGTGCAAACATAATTAATATTTCATCCATTGTGCGAGCCATAAAGGGAGTAATTAAGCATAAGCAGTGATTAATTATTGATATATTGACAGCTCAAGTCACAATTTACAGTACTCCAACAATACGTGTTGAATTGAGCGACTGATATCGAACAGCAAGTACGTCTTATCAGTTGAAGCCAATTATGCAAAATAATTGTAAATCATATTGATGATACAAAATATGATAGCATACAATTAGCATGGTTGGTAGGCAAACCATTTATTTAAATGGTGAAATCTGAAGCTAATTAGGTTTAATAATGTATTCCACATGAATGTTAAGTGTACTTTTATACCTTGGTGAAACATTGATATTTGCTTTCTGGACAATAATTCCACCCACGCAGTAAATATATACATACAGAAATAAACGGTATATTCATTAATCTGCCATCAAGATATGTGCATATTCTTCAATAAATTATTCACTTTCAGATATGCCATTTGTTATTCTAGTTCCTCCTGGTAGAAAGATGGATTGATGTAACTTGACAACTACCAAGTGAATATTACTACATCTTGTTTGATAAATACGTGGGGGAAAAATCAGATCAATTGGTGGCAAGCTGCCAATAGTAGATGGGTTTGATCGAGTGCTCAAGTACTGAACATGAACTCTGGTATAGGGTTCTCTTCCCTACAACACTCATAGTGCTACAAGAGTCAGAATATGGTGATTTTACCTATGGCCATTATTGCTCATATATATAGTGCCCCCTCGATATAACACGGTTTAATGCACCGCAGATTCGGATATAATGCGAGGTTAGACGTGGATCCCATTTTTATTTTCGTTATTTCCCTGTAATATCTATTACAAGACCATAAGCAATCTTGTAGCGATCGCTAATACATGGCGCTCGTGCACTTATGATATACCCTGCTCACCTAGTAGTCGATGTAAATCAACAAACTGACTAACCAGAAAATGAGCTATACACTGCAGATCATTTGGAAGGAAATCATCAAGGTACATGGTGTAGGATCATCAGTTCTTTAGATTTATACAACATGAATTTAATGTTTGCGTCACTTTAACAAAGAGTTGCGACTCTCTCAGCGCTATAATGGTTCTGTGCAGTGTTAGAAATTACCATTGGAAACTTACTGGCCCGAATAATGATACAAATAACAAATGTTTATAAAAAACATGAATTTCTACTGGCCCTTAGAATAACTTTAGCATTGGGAGAAATGGCCGGGCCAGCAGGGTCAGTGGTAATTTCGAACACTGGTTCTGTGGTACATGATACTGGACTGGTAATGTCTCTTCACCGAGAAGAAGCACAGGCGTGTGAGTTACTCCTTCCTTCCATCGGCAGACAGGTGAACATCAATCTGGTACACACATTTTAATCCTGATTTTTCATTTAAGACTGCAATGTCAGATAATAGATAATGATTTTTCTCTTCCAGACAGAATGGACTTCTACTTTCAGGCATGGCAATGCCAACAGACAATTGTGAAATCGGCGCGAAAATAAGCGCAGGGTCTGGCCCTCTATACACGTCCAGTGCAAATAAAATCGACCTCTGGTAAAATAAATCAGCGGATTTTACACGGATGTGCAGAAAATTATCATGCTTCATTGCTTCTTCTTCACTAGTATTCCCTCTTCCTCCTTCCACAATGGGGTTTTTTTCACGATTTTTTTTAAGTTTCTTTTTATACATGTACATGTATAAATCAGCTTCCACTTTAAAAAATCTTTAACTCTCTCCATGTTGGTGGCAACCTGAGATGCCCCAAAGTGCATTGCCTAATCCAGCTGGGAGAAGGGTTACTTACTGTTGGTCTAAACCATGACAAGCAGGTCTTCTTAGTGAGCACCAGTATTGATGGAATGCAAATGTAATAAGGCTAATTGGCGTCCTTATTGATAAACAGAACGTCCGTCATGTAAGTGATTACGTGCCGCGACTCTTCAAAGGTTGAAGGAGGGAGGGAAGGTGTCTGGATGTGTTACAAATACGTACACTGCTTGAGAGTGTCCAAGAGTCTCAAGGAGAGTGTTCAGTGAACTATTTCCACTGATGTGGCACCCATTGATGTTTCACATACAGTGTCCCCTCGATATAACGCTGAAGTTGGGGGTCCATGACAAACCCCCCAGCATTATAGTACTGCCTTATACGATATTACACAGAAATAACAAAAATAAAAATATGATCCACGTCTGACGCCGCATTATATCCGAATCCTGAGGGGCACTGTAATATATTCACTGGGTGACACAACTTCTTAATTGAAATTACACTTGACACATACTGTAGGTGATACAGCTACTTAATTGAAATTGAAACTAGTTGTAGCATAACTTTTAGCCAGCATAAATGATTTACAAGCATATCCATGTTAACTAGCACAGAATAAGTTTCTCCATTACCATCAATATTGAATTAGCAAGAAATGTTATTCAAAAGGCATTTATATGTAATACAATAGAATACATATTGGTTTAGTGCATGTTACTAACCTTTTCTAAGTATTCCAACTCTCTGAACTTACAGTGTATTAATTACTAAACAATCTGATTAAAGAACCAATACCACATTATTGTGATCATTTTACTAACATTTGAAACATATTATCATGGTTAGATGCCGACCTCGTGCTAAGATCATTAAAGGCTCTCTAACTCTCTCTCATGCAGAGAAACCATGTCACGCTTCTAAACCAAATTATAGACGTGGATGGCTTTGGTAACGACTTCAAAGACCAACTACTGTTCATGTACATCTGTAATTCGGCCAATGGTATGGTTTGACATAACAGCATCCTGGCTACCAGGCAATCTCTGGGCTCCGTAAATGAGATTCCGTGTCTCACTAACAGATTGTAGAGCCTGTCAATGGAGATTGTGCATTTCATAATCCCGCGTGTGCATGGGCTGAAAGGTGGCATGGATCGGCAATTAACTGAAATCGCAACGGTGCACGAACCCACAGAATTAGGTCAAGCGGGTTCTGATGTACCAAGTGTTTCAGTGATTTTGTGGTGATCTGCATTAAGTGGGAGTAATACCTGTAACAACCAGAGACCCAATCTACAGAGCGATTTTATCTTAACAATCGATTGTATCTTTACAATCGATTGTAAACGTATCGTAACATATGGCTGGTGATTTTGTGTGATCCAGCAATACAGTAATCTTAATGTCATATCTTGTGATTGCATTGTATTGTTGCAAGTAACACCACTAAAAAAAAGTAAATTAAAAAAATATTCATTTTAAATACCATACTTTCCCGTGTATAAGCACACCTTTCTCAAGGAAAGAAATCTAGAAGAATACTTAGTCCCAATGTATAATATGCACCCCTTTCTGGGGTACAACTGACAATGTGACAAGTGTTCATCATTGTATTCACAAGATATTCCAAATGTGCAAACTTTGATGTCTTTGATAAAGACTTAAAACAATAATAGAACGTAATTTACAGTAAGAAAATATAATATCAAAAGACAATACATATAAAACTGATTATTACAATATTAAAACAAAATTTGTAACAAATTACGACATAATGTTTCAGTAGAGATTCTCTGGACCATACTTGTAGGAAAAGACTCTTATCCCGGAGAGTTATCTGATCAAGCTGGAGTGGTAATGGTATAACGTCACACAGGCCTCCCAATGGCCAACCCTATGCTGGAGATCCCTGCCAATACCAGGCCGACTTTAGACTTTGGCAGCGAGTCCATGAACCTGACTCTCCTGGCTTAAGTCATAATTCCGACACAAATTCCGACACAGATGTTAGCCAATCGAAAAGAAATCGGCGGTGGCGAGGGGCAGAGACAGCTATGTCAGGAAAGGGATGGTAGAGCTATAATTAAAGGCACTTTACTGGACTAAGAGCGAAAGCCTTGACCAGAATTAGGTCAGATTTCTTGATCCAGAGTTGAGGGCTGTGGGCACCACAAGGCTGGCCTAACTGCAAGGATGGGTTGATCTCTCACCCCCAGGGAGACCCATCAAGAAAGGTGTCTGGGTCCAACGGATTAAGGAATTAAACTTGCGGTTAAGGAATACACTGGACTAACATTTAGTCAATAATCTTCCCATCGCTAAAATCCTATGTTGTTGTCACGATACAGCACCATCAGCGTTTATGGAGCTATTGTGTTCGTTTCATGTAGAATCAAAGGCACATACAGTGTAGATATACTTCTTATCATGTCCAATACAGACTAATGAAAGGCATAGTCCTTTGTTTCGTTGGCTTAATCACTAATTTAGTAAACCTACATCTAAATATGCAGCTGCTTCCTTTTCATCTTACGGGCTTAGTAAAAGCTCTGACGACCTACCTAGTTACCTATGCAGTATTTGTGAAACAGCAATCTTTCCTTAATTAAGGGAAATCCAGCTTAAGCATGACAGTATATATTTGCAAATGGAGCACACCTGATACTATATACACCCACACCACGGTACTCTTGTGACACTGTTACCAAAGGCAATCCTGCAAACATTACTCCTTTGAGAAATCTTAAAGCACATTAGTGATATTGATAGTGGCGTCCTTTATATACTATGAGTGGGCCGAGGACATTTCAGCTAGACAAAGTAAGTTCATGGCTGGTCCTTGCGGATTTAAAGTGAAGAAAATAAGTAGTAAGACAGACAATGGTTGAAACTCGACTGAATATTACAGCTGTCTAGTATATTGTCTGCAAAAACATAACTAGGACCAGTACAGTAGAAGTAAAACACCATCTCTTCACAAAGATTACAAGCATTAAATCTAGATTGGCAGATATATAAGTACATGTATTTCAAAATAATGACATTACTTCCATCCTGTCACCTTGTGATCCAATGAAATTTTGTCATATATTTCATAAATTTAAAGCCACAATGCCCCTATTTACAAAACGCAGAAGCTCCAAATATCTTTGACCCCAATAATGTCCAATGAATCAAGTCTCCTGGTAAATTATCGCATGTGGAAGCAAATTAATTTTTCATGGAGTAGACGAGGTGATGTGGTCCCAATTGAGCTATGAGAAAATGGTTTAATCTGGCAAGTACTAACTCGTATTGTATGTACGATAGCGGAAGCTTGCCAGATCTGATTGGCAGACAGAACAGTGGAGGCAAAGCTAAAGATGCGACATAGATTTGTTATCACTGGTCATCATGCAAGTAACACCATAGCATTAAAGGTCATTTTCACCACCTTCAAATTCAGCACTTTTTAAATTTGTTTAATAAAATGTAGAAATACGCAATTTAGGCAAACTGTTTTCATTTCAGGTTTCAAAAATAGACAAATTCATTATAAGTTTTCAAACTATTAAATTTTTCATGATCTTCTCCTTCTTGGTGGCAAATCATCCTATGGTAAGAAACATTCTTGTGACCATCATGCAACATTTTCTGGGTCATTGAAACCCGAGTTAACCACCGCCTCGTGGTGATATTAACCATTGTTCTGTTTCGGTTTGATCGTATCATTTTCCTTTGATCCGAAGCGGCAATGTTTGAGCAATCTGACAAGCCCACAAGCAACCAGGGCAGATGTTTAGTATCATGAGCCAGGCATCACAAATTGACCATGTCAGATTGTCAGTGTCTTGTATGATACCCTTAGCATTGGGAGAAATGGCCGGGCCAGCAGTAATTTCGAACACTGGGTATGGGGCATTTATCGCCAATATTATGGTGCCATTTTGGCCAGGTCTTGGTGCCATTTTGGCTCACCATTGTACAGTGATAAATCAGCTCATTGTCCAGGCAGTCTGGAGGTGAGCTGGTCACAACCATCTGACCAAGAGCCAATCTCAGCATACTCTCCCAACCACATGACTAGCATTGAGGGAATCCTTATGAAATAGACACCAATTTAAAAAAACTGACCAGTAAATGGATTCATTTTGATGGGTTTGCGTGGCATTTCATGCCTGAAAGCGCAGCTTCTTGCAAATATAGCTCAAAATATTACATATGATCAACAAAAAAAATGGGCTTAGGTCAAATCACATTACATTTGCCACACCCACCTCATAGTGTACAAGTCCTTTTAAACTACTGCAGAAGTTCTGCAATACTGCATTATTTCAGTAATGAGAGAGAGAGAGAGGCACCTCAATAGCAAACAGATACATTACATTCTTTCTTCCCATCAAGATAACTGTTTTCCTGATGGAGAAAACAATACTCTGGGCCCATGGTGAGATTCAAATGTGAAAATATGTTAATAATCCAATGCACTACTACACAATAATACAAATAATAAGTTTCTCTCTACCCCTGCAATTTAAATGAACAAGCCTGTTGACCTAGTTATATTATATTGGTTCTATTTTAAATACGTCAAGATATATCTTTAATGATATATTATATCAACTTGACCTACATTAAATATTGATAATCATGAAATGTTGAGGGTGAAAACTGATACCATGACCTTTTATTGTTTGGAGACATGTGAAACTGTCAACCATAAAGCACAGGTTTTAATAGATTAAAAACGATACATTGCATCATTTCCAGAATATTTAATCAAATGTCAATGGTTTTACAAATTCAACATCTTACCATGAATAGCCATTAACATTCCCATTTCTCGGAATAAGCACAATACATATATCTACTTTTTGACAGCTGTAATTGGCTCAAACATGAGGGCTAGGGGTAAGTATACCATTACTATATTGAGAGAAATTCAGTACTGGGAATAATCTATTTACTTTATTAATATTTCATCACCTTGAATGCATAAAGCTTCAAAAGATGGACAATTAACAGGCTTTGACAACATAACATTCATGCTAAAATTGACCTTTATTGAATCTAGAAAGCATGTATTGACAGTCAATCACCAGTAAATTATTTTATCTAAAAAATGAAAAGAACAAACATTTTCCCACAGAAACTAAAAGGACATCAGCCAAAATTCACAGTTTCAGAGACGATGACTACCGTCTGTGTCTTGCTGATAATAAATGCCAGGTTAAATCAAATGCTAAACAAAACAGTGTCAGATACAATGCGTACATGACCCATTGCATGACCAATTCCAAGCCTGGTGGCCGATGGAGTGAAAGAAATGTGTTGTAGATGACTTCTATGGTTATCCCTGCTACATGCCATGCTGCCCCAGGGAAATCCTACAGACCAACAGTTTGGTTAGGTAATTGTCGCTGATGATGATAACAGCATGCTTCAGCAGCAGAACAAATTCCATCAGGGTCAAGGTCGTCAATGATTCTGGAGTGTCTTGGGCCCTCATCCGTCAATTACGCTCATCCGCGTCAACAAGTAAATGTGTCGAACTTATCAAATACTAGTAGTAAAGTCGTCTTGCAGCCATAGGCAACACTGGTCTGAAATATTTCCAACATTTAGTAACTCTTGCTCTTTAATGCCATGCCTACCCACTGACCGTCAGAGTGGCCATGACCTTAGGGTAGACACTGATGCCAATTATACCTTTACTCTTACTGGAATACATGTGTAATATAATGATGATAATGATTATTGTGCGATTTCTTTCATGTGACGCAATATCCACGTGCAACATTGCACTTTGTTTGGGTGTCTCGGGACGACCATCAATGTGGTAGACTGTTGGCTGTTATTCTGTTTGATTGACAAGTACCATGCTACAAGTCCCACCCTAAAAATATCTTGTAATACACTCAACCTTGCATTCAATAACTCTAACATAATACCGCTCTAAGTGCACGATCACAAGAACACTATGGTGTCGTAGTAGATATGACAGCTTCATTAAACAATACCCTGATTGATAGAGATGCAACCAGTACCTATTTCAAGCATTCACAGTACTGTACTTAATTAGTCCAGATCAATTTGCCCATAACAAAGTCTCCTACAGTAACTGTCAGAGTTGAAACAGGGGTCAAAGTACAGTACCGGCTTCCAAACCTTCTGCATTCTGGACTAATCCTAATGACTTTTATACAGGGAACTTCTACATGCCTCCAGCAAGGAAAAAGGTTAAATTAACCTCTGTTCTTGGCTAATCCAAATAATTGCTACCCACAAAGCATCCTCAGTTGCCTCCAGCGAGGAAAAGGTTAAATCATCCTCTATTCTGAATTAATGCAAATGACTATTATACAGTTGCCTTAGCAAGCAGAAGTCGAAATTCTGCTCTAATCTGGATTAAAATCAGTACAACATAAGGCATTCCTAGTTGCCGATAGCAAGAAAAAGGTTAAATTTCCCTCTATTCTGAAATAATACAAATCACGACTTATACAGGGCATACCAATTGCCTTTAGCAAGTAAATCCTCCTCTAATCTGGATTAATACAAACCAGTACAATGCAAGGCATTTCTAGTTGCGTTTATCAAGCAAAAGGTTAAATTATCCTTTATTCTGGATTAATACAAACCAGTACAATACAAGGCATATCCAGTGGCCTCCAGCAAGCAGAAGGTTAAATCAACCCCCCCTCATTGTCTGATAGATCACAACTCAGCAGCCAGAAGTCCCTGGTAGGAAGGATTATTAATCAAATCAATATCGTGCAAGTTTCTTTTAAAAATCTGCCGTACTTCTTCAATGTCAGATTACAACACAATATTCCTTTTACTGCTCGAATAATTACCTCCAGCCCATAGTTTGTCACCCGAGTCGGGTCTCGGAATAGAACACATCTTCCTCCAAGCAATCCAAGCTTCATGTGAATCTCAGGAAATAAACAAGTAATTTGTCACGATATATGCCATCATACAACATCTTGCTTCTTGGAGGCAGATCTCGCAGGTCAAATTGCATTATGATTGGTCTAGAAACTAATATACTAGCACGAAAATGGAAAGGTTAATGAGTTTGTGGGTTTAGAAATCATACCTGGATATCGGGAAGTTCATTAAGTAAGTATTAATAAAGAATGGAGCTTTGTCAGAAATACTGGCTCTGATATTATGAAATATCTTTGAGTACGACTTCATACTCAACACAATATTCTGTTCACAACGTTCCATATAAAAAGATTTTTAATCTTAAAATCATACTAAAAAGATTTCATAATGTCAGGGCCTGATTTGAATATCACTGCATATATACTGCATATTTATTATTCTACATTTATTATACTACACACCCTTGGGTTTCCACAAAATGTACATGTACAGTGCCCCCTCGATATAACACGGTCCGATGCACCCCAGATTCACAAATAACGCGGGGTCTGATGTGGATCCCATTTCTATTTTCGTTATTTCCCTGTAATATTGTATATAACGTGGCGGGTATGTCATGGACCCCAACTTCAACGTTATATCGAAGGGACACTGTAAATACTGGTAATGAATAATGGCCATGGAAATTAACACTTTTATTTCAACTCTTTTCACGAGAATAAGAAAATTGACCCCTTTATCTCGATTTACAAATGGAACTCATTTACTGGAATGTCGTTACGTAGCTTTTATGTACATTGCTAAGTTTTCACAGATCAATTGTCACTATGTATTGGCCTATTAAACTGATATAGTTGTATAGATATAGAAAGGTTAATTGGATTGTAGGTTTAACTTTCATTAACTGAACTTAAATACTGTGTGGGAGACTGGACCAAATATTTGTTAATTTAATTGAACCCTCTCCCTGCTGTAGGCAACAGGAGTTGCCCAAAAGAGCTGTTTGTGCATAATCCAGCATGGGGAGGGTCTTGAACTGGATCAAATACGATAGACATGTCATTGTACTGATACTTATACACTTATATGCTTGCATACAGTATACTGTAACAAAAGAGCAGGAATATCCCCATAATGTGACAATTGAGTAAAAGAAAAAAAGTTAGATTATAAAGGAAAAATTACAACTGTTACTTTTAACCCTCTCCCTGCTGGATTAACCACAGACACAGCTCTTTATGGCATCCCTGGTTGCCTGCAGCAGTGAGAGGGTAAAGGCATACAATCACAATTTCTTGACATATTTCATGGTAAAATGTATTTTATATAGAAGTACAGTGCCCCCTCGATATAAGGTTGTTCGATACAGAGCTGATTCGGATATAAGGCTGGGTCAGATTTGGATCCCATTTTTGTTTTTGTTTTTGTAATTTCAGCGTTATATCGAGGGGACACTGTACATGTATTGACATTTGATTTGTCTACACGAGTATATAGGGGAACAAACTATATTTTCTGCATGTGCCACTGGTTTTCAATAATCTTTGTTTTTCATAGTGAAATAGAAAGAAATTAAATATTACTAGCTAGTTAACAAGCTGTGATTATATGCCTTTCAAGATAATGAAAAACAAATATATCCTTTAGTTTCAAAGACATCATAGAAACTCATCTCCCTAATGCATACATGGAACTCATTAGCTAGAACATCATTACATAATAGATTTAATTATATTCATGGTTTACAACATTCACTTGTATTGGCATGTCAGATGCCATGTAATTAATTACCGGTACACCAGAGCAATCATTAATAATTAATCTCATAGTAAAACTTTCTAAAAAAACCAACTGGTTACATAAATATCTAACGTACAGAAGTATGACATTGACAACGGTGACCAAGATGACCAAGAATAACATTAAGACCACTCAAATAGTTACAGCAAACACACCAGCGCCAAGAGAGAAATTATGGTATGCCAAGCTTGGGTATATGTAGATTCGCCAGACATACAATGTGACCAGAATTCATTGTGTCAGAGGAGGCCTCCTCTTGCTAATTCACCAGCCCTGACCATGGATAAGCATTAGTCAATTCCGGCAATGTTGTACTTGACTGGAGGATATATACCAGCAGCCTGTGGAGAGTGGTGCTGATAATGAGGAACAATAGCCAGTTTTGTCTATGATTCATTGCCCCTATGAACATCACTATCACAGACATCGATGTCTACGTTATTAGGTCAAGACCGTATACCCCCTGCTATGTATTGGTCAGTGTTGCTTTGCTGGTCTTCAAACATGGCTTAAAACAAAAATGGATAAAGTGAATATTGTATATTTTATATAAAGATGAAGAAAGCTTATGTGGAATTGTTAAGTTATAATATTAACATTTATTTCTTGGTTTTTGTTTTAGAATATGTAGTTTTGAGAGAGAGAGAGAGAGAGAGAGAGAGAGAGAGAGAGAGCGAGAGAGAGAGAGA
>JAULBP010096458.1:0-11425 GCA_032355345.1 Lepetodrilus pustulosus
CGATAGCTAATACACTGCTAAGAGAGCGCTACCAGTCTCTTAGTGGATAAGAGAGCTTCGTGAAAGGATACCCTGGTATCTATCCAATGCGCGGCCATCTCCTGCAAGTCGTTTCAATGCGCGATACGTAATAACACTACAAGCGGGTTGTGATCTCATAGTTACCAGAGTTCCATGAACAGCTGCTATAATTTTGCAAACAACTGACAACAGATATGTAAAACAGGAAGTTTATTACAGAAGTGTGATATATCAGTAAATGCACAACTACGTATAAATAACAGCTCCCTTTACATAAAAAACGCAAGAGCACTTCGGTTAGGAGGTATTGGCGAACAAGAAAAATGACGATCATCTTGAGCAAACATAAGATACAACAATCAAGAAATCCACAAGGCATATATAGATCACTAGAAAATTGTCAAAGACGGTTCGTGGCGTTTTTGTTCCCAATTTTAATAAAAATTAATGAAGAAAAAAATAAATCATTAAATACGGAACATACTGCCACGAAACGTCTGACGAGAACGAACAGATCCATGCGCCGACATGCATTACCTCAAAGAAAGTTAATTAGTTTCTCCTCGAGTGTGTGTGTGTGTGTGTGTGTGTGTGTGTGTGTGTGTGTGTGTGTGTACGTACGCACGTGTGAAGGCATGCCCATGTTTATGGGTAATCCGAGTTGTGAAACAGCAATGTTATATAATATCCATCCAGGTTAATTATCGCTACTGCCCAATGATTTGGGATCTCATTATTAGTATTGCTATCTATATGTACGGTACTTGCATTCAATCAAATTGATATTGCTACAAGTCTACAACAATCTCATTGACCCACCTTAGCTACCTTCGACAAAAGTACACATCAAAGTGTGGATCAAACAACCCGTTGAATGTCCAGTTATCTTCATAACAACAACATGTCGTGTTAAAAAGATGTTCCACAAAATTGGCACATTAAGAGCGCCATAATTATGTCATTTGAGTCTAATATTGATCAGACTTGGCCCTGCTTACAACTGGGCAAGTTGGTAATAGCAAAATAAGTTACCCTGTTCGTGTAAAGAAAATATACAATTAACAGATCTATCAACATAAACAGCTGGTAAAACATGCCTAATAATATATAGTGACAGAATCATAGATGGATTAGTGCTGTTTTGACTTCCCTGGATAGGGTGCCGTGTCCACTAACTTAACCCCCTACGTGCTGCAGGCAACAGGATATGCCCTAAAGAGCAGTGCCTGTGCCTAATCCAGCAGAGAGGGGGTTAAGTATAATAAAGGGACTATACCCAGTCCCCAGTCAGTGTAGCCAACCTTATATACAATGTATCAAGATCATCCTTGCATGTCTAAAGTTCATAAACGGTGTTATTACTTCTTTTGACACATCTTGATAAATATAAATTTTGTCAGTTATTTTTGTTTTCGACTAATGTTTTTTCTAAATTGAACATGCCAACCTTCTGATATTGGTAAGTACCATTCTGAAACTAACTACAGGTTAGGCACAGACACGGCTCATTAGGGCATCTCCGGTTGCCTGCAACAGGGAGAGGGTTAAAGAGGCAAAGTCGCTCCCAATGTCCCATATGAATGTTCGTTTTCACAATATAGTATAGCAGTCTGCAGGTGGGTATTTCTATATTTAGATCAAGCATTCTTGTCATACTTTTATATTATTGTAGATGTATTGTTATTGTAGACTTTAAAAAAACTACATTTTCCCTTAGTCAAAATAAATAGCAATACTATGAAGAAAAACGTCAAAAGAAAATTAATTTAATACTGCAAGCAAAGATGATCTTGTAACAATAACCCTCTCCCTGCCATAGGCAACCGGAGATGCCATATAGAGCTGTGTTTGTGCATGATCCAGTAGGGAGAGGGTTAAATTAAGGAAACATAAATCCTAGGAATAGCAATGTCTGAAACCAACCTAAGAACTTACCTTTACCCATCCACTATAAATACTGTATAATGTCTGGAGCAGAAAGACTGAAATGTTGGAGCACTCAGCAATACCAGTAGATGACCAAAGTGCTCATAACTACTATCTAGGCAGACAAAATGGAGAGTGCGCAATCGTCTCTTTAGTGGATACGAGAACTGCGCAAAACGAATGCCTATTACCTGTACAACTACTACACAGTAAACTACATACCAGCTACAATACAAACAGGGCGAGGTATAACTATACAGTGCCACTCGATATAACACGCGGGGTCAGACGTGGATCCCATTTTTATTTTCGTTATTTCCCTGTAATATCGTATAACGCGGGATGGGGGGCGTATGTCTCGGACCCCAACTTCCGCGTTATATCGAGGGGACACTGTAGCTTGTTACAGAGCCGTAGGGGCAAGGGTGGCAGCTGTCTGTCCCCTCAGTCGTCTTACCCAACTATGTTATTTCTCTAATAAATCGCAATATGAGTTTGTAATTTTCATTTAACTGCCCGCTAACTAAAATAGCTAGCTACGGCCCTTGCTTGATCCACATGGAAATGATAGAGGTGTAGGTGGGGGCGAGTGTTGGCCATGTTTATGGCTGGGAAGTGACAATGCTTAAGCTTACACTCATATAAAACATACATGTACCCATAGCATAGCATCATCACTGCCCCAATGGACATGACCAAGGGTGCAAGTACAATCGTAAGTTACGAAATGATGCCTCTTGGGCACTTAACCACCCTCTCCCAACAGCTCATACTGTTCAGTATCTAATCAGCAAAGATAGTATTTCAAGCAGATAACCCTGTGGGCAGAGGATGGGGCGAAACATACTATCAAAATATTTGGGGTTTTTGTTTCTTGTTTTTACGTTTGGTGTGTCTGCACCCCTATACACTTCCTCTAGATTTGCTGATGTGTACAAATACTAGTATAATAAAGATGGAATAATTACAGAACATACAAAAGTGGTAAAAATATAAGAAATAATGAAATATCTATACAAATGAAGAAAAAATGTCTTGCAAAAGTGGTGTATTTGCTAATGTTGGACAAAAGTATATATATATATATATAAAAAAAGACATGTATAACAGATCATGAACATTGCTTATGCATTATGCAACAAAATGGTTATTATTCAAATAATATACCTCTTATTACCAATGGCTTCTAGTACCACAGTAAAACCAATCAAATTATGTAAATGTTGCTTAATAGATCACTGATTAGTAATTACTATCAGAACTATGTGCTATTTTCATGTTTACATTCCAATGTTTACAATACAATACAAAACCAAGGAATATATAGTTGTCATCTACAACTAATTAGCCACTACTCCACTTTACTATGCTAATGTGGATAATATAATGGTATTACTAACAAGAAAAAAGAATAATATTAAAGCTGTAATTGACGCAAAGATTTAGATTGGCCTGTAACCCTGATTAATGCCCAATACTCATCTTATTCTTACTTCAACAAAACAATAATTCACACTCAAATTGGACCATTAGATATTAGTTGCCTACATTTGCATGTACGGGTAGTAGAAATAATAAAATTGCAAAAGGTAATAATGACAATAAAATAAAAGTCACAACAATATCCACAGGAAAAAGTCAAATCATTATAGGCACCATTTCATACACAACACTGAAAAAAAGTCTTACAATCATTAAATTTAATTTAAAAAACCCCCAACTAATTATCATATTAAATATGTATCACAAATAGAATGCAACATTTTCATGAAAATAGGAATATAGATGTTAAAATATTTAATATTTTTAATGATACAAATTAGAAAATAGGTGTTGTTAAAGGAACACAACTCACATGTAAATT
The DNA here is from genome assembly GCA_032355345.1 of Lepetodrilus pustulosus. Classification (NCBI taxonomy): domain Eukaryota; kingdom Metazoa; phylum Mollusca; class Gastropoda; order Lepetellida; family Lepetodrilidae; genus Lepetodrilus; species Lepetodrilus pustulosus. Next base: position 3,812 of record JAULBP010096458.1, read on the forward strand.
CATAGTCATGCATAGTTGGTTAAATATTCAAATTCAACAATTGAGAAGAGAGAGAGATAGAGAAAAAAAATACATGCATGATTGACAAAATCATTGGTCTGGTTTTTGTTCAAACTTTAAAGGCGTACAATCAAAGTTGTTGTTTTGGACCAAATGGGAGTTACAAATGCAAAGTACATCGCATAACTTACCGGTACATCAATTTGTTTACCTCCAAATAAATTTTCACAGCTGTAGGATAGGTAAAATTTCAATGGCATTTAAATTTCCGGTTAAACCTGTTGTTAATGTACGGTAATACAGTGTATATCACTTTTTGTATAGTGTAATTGACTAAGAGGGATGACTCTAATCATTAAACATGGTATGAAATCACCTTTTGCTCTTATGACCTAGCTACTCGTACCAATAAAGCTATGTCTGCCCAATTAATAAATATCAATAACATTAATTATTGGTAACTATAGCGAGACATCTGGAAGAAGTAACTCGTTGTATTATAAAGTACCATACTTGTATGTGTCCCCTCGATATAATCACTTAATTTGGGCTCCATGACATATCCCCCCGCCTTATACGATAGTACAGGTAAATAACAAAAATAAAAAGGGGATCCACATCTGACCCCGCCTTATATCCGAATCTGCAGTGTATTGAACCGTGCTATATCAAGGGGACACTGTACCATACTTGTGTAGTCAAAAGAAATGTATATATTTTCAGGTAAAAAATAATCTGTGATTGTATGTGCTTAACCCTCTCCCTGCTAGAACAGTGATTGTCAATTAGTCAATCAGGGAGTGGTTAACCACTTGGGGGTGGCTACAAAGTTATTTCAGTGTAGATTTGACACTGTATGAGAATGTAAATGATCGAATGGAACCAACCCAGTCAACAGGTATAATTCATGTCAATGCCATTATTGATAATAGGATAGAAACATTTCAGTATTTCCCCCAAGGATTTTAAGTATTTTATTACCAAAACGTATTGTTTTCAAACTTTCTGTTCATGACTGACTTATTTGTACAGGATATTCAAAGAAATAATGACCTTCATATAACATGATTACTGAAATTCTTCCCAAAGTTCTTTAAAATTGAATCGCGATACGTATCATATCGTGAGCCTGGTATCGTGATACGTATCGTATCGCGAGATAGGCGAATCGTGGCAGCCCTAATAGATATGCTTTATTTCTTCCAATAATTGAAGATAATTATACATCAATTCGTTTGTCCATTATATAGGTTAGTATGCTTTTAACCCTTGCCCTGCTGCAGACAACCGGAGATGCCCAACAGAGCTGTCCTTGTGCATAATCCAGCAGGGAGAGGGTTAATGGGCACTAAATATGCACGCTGGCTGATAATCCTAACAGAATTGGTTCTTACTGAAAGGTGTTGTACTCTACACATATTTCCAGTCGATCTGTTAAATAAGGGAGCTGCAATGATATTTCAGGTAATTTGTAAAACTGAATGAATCAGTCAAATATTAATTGCCTGATATTAGACGTTAACTGACTGTAAGATACGTATGTATAAGGTAAATATGTAGGTACATATGAATTCAAGTTAGGAAGGCTTTATTATCTTGTCTTTGATACATCACCTGACTTGCGAACGAACGTATAAGCATGTCGTTTTATAGTTTGGTCGTACCACTTTGAGCTATGTCCCCTTGCATTGTTATAATGAAGCAAAAAGAATACAGTATTATATTGAAGTTGTTTACCAGCATAACTGCCCATGCAAATCCAATACCGTAGGGTTGGAATGGAATGATTTCTCCCATAAAGCGGTGGAAAAGTTTTGGGAAATACAAACATGATTTTATGTATGTCAAATGAATGTACTTTGCAGTTTGTAGCGAAGAACTAGTCCAAAACAACCATAAATGTATGTGCCTATATAGTTTCGGCAATGTTCGTGATGATAATCAATATTATAACTAAAGGAGACTTCCAAGTGGAGTTCTGCTAGGATAAACGCATGGAAATGAAGAGAATCAGTAGTGATGAATAGTATATTGCCGATACTGACATTGATCTGTACATTTTAATTTTCAATAATAAATATAAGGCTAAATAGTGGGTAGATCTATAGTATGTTAAAAACATGTTATAACATGTCTATATCCGTATCATACGCTATATCAGCCCTCGAACCATATCCTACATCGGGCTGATATGCAAGTATCGGGCTGATATAGGGTGCGATATGGAAATAGGCATGTGATAACCTCTATATACATGTATAACCTACGGGCATTAAATATATTTTGTACACCTTTCATTGTAAATAAATGGCTTTTGTATTGGTGTTTTGGCGTTATTTTACTCTATTGATAATTGAAGGGGATGTTTGTTTTATTGTATTTACATTTTACAGTCACATTTGTTATTAATACGGTTGTGGTGTACCTAGGTTATTGCAGACCTGTCTACAGTTTGACATTACTTGGTCTAGTTGTAAACACATTTTACACTCTGGGATAGGAAAACGTACTATGTCAGCCTTCCTTGTGTTTTTTTAATTGTGATTCTTTCACTTTAAAAAAAAGAGAATAGATCAGGTGTTTTCCTCCTATAAAGTAAATAAACGAAAGGCTGTGTGTTTCAAACTTTGTGTATTCTCAAGTGGTCCATTTCTACACTAGATTATATACATTGTTTGAATAAAGTGTTTTATTAAGTTATGCTGTATAGAAAGTGCATACCCCAGCCCACCGTTGGGGTCCATAAGGACACCACAGAATATAAATACTTGCTAACAACAACTATTCTTCTATTCCAACATAACAAAAGTATTATTAATGAATAGAAATATTTTTGCTCTCGATTATGGAGTACCAAAATGTGGAATATATCACGAATTTGAATTGATTTCGCCACATAACATGGTTTGATTTGAAGTGACGTTGGCCTTTTTCACGCATTTCATTGAACTCTAAATTACACATGCATTTGAAGTATATCATGCCAAAACAATAACTAATGCAAACTATGTGTATTACTGTTATATCAATTGTAAATAAACACCAATTTCCAGAATTTCACTTTTTTAAATGAAAATACCTCTTCTCAGAAATGTCACTCGTTTTGGGGCACTAACTGTTAGTTCCTACACTAATAAAATAATCGATGTCAAAATCATTAAGATTGATATATATTGGTAAACTACTAAATGCAAAGACAACATGATTAAAACCTCTGAACTCTTGGACTAAATCGTGAAAACGCACATTTTCTTCATTGGAGAGGAACAAATTTGAAGATTAATGATGATGTAATGCACTGTGGGATTTTTACAATGAATACATATCTACAAACTAGAGATAGAGACCTCTCCAATGATAATAACCAGCCTTTTGGCAAATGAAACATGATTGTATAATCATGATAGCTTTTAGACTTAAAAGTTTGCACATCGTCGTCAAACTGGTACTTTTTAGATTAACCCCCTCCAAGTTGAACGTAGCAAAACTCGGGAACTAATCATGATATGAACATAATATTGGTCTTAGGAGATAGGTGATACCCTGTAGAATATAATTAGGAATGGTTTTCAAACCTTGCCGCCAAATGTTAAAGTAAATTAGGTCAGTATGCATCTGAGGCAGGACTGAACTATATTTCATTTGATATAGCATAATTGATAGTGTAGCGTGTGTATATCTTCTAGTGCGTGAACATGTGTTCGTCATCAAATAATGAACGCACATTTCCTCCATTTGTTATTACTGGGTGTACCCACCTTTGAGGATTGATTATGAAGTAAAGCACCATAGGAATTTTGTAAGAAATGCATTTCCATAAACTAGAGATACAAACCTTTCCAACGATACCAACCAACCGTTTGGCAAATGAAACATAGATAAAACCGGAGATAGAGCACTTACAACTGCGATGTGGTTTCGTAGTGTATTAGAGCTTCGAGAAACAACCACACCCTGTACAGTAATGTTTGGTTTGGGTGCGACTATATTATTGTTTTACATCACAGAGGGATTCCTTGTGACGATTTGTCTGTAAGGAATCATCTAATACGCCAAAAAGTTGTGTGCATGTAATATTTATGCATGTAATCCAAGTAACAGTAGTCTGTTTGAAATAGTAAACATTTAAAAAAATAGACCTTCCTGTCTATCGGCAGAATAAACGCAATATCGGCAGAATAAACGCAATATCGGCAGGAATAAAATAGGACCTCAGCAGGAAATATGAACGTTCCCGTTGCACAAGAGCATTGGATGCACACGTTCCTGGAGGTCGGATGAATTTACTGCCAATAGGAAGGCCTGAACATGAATCAATATTTTGCCTTATATACTAACTGCATACCATGTACCGATTGACAAGTGTATATACTACTCAAACAAAAAGAAACAAATTGCATATGCAGTTATTTTTTATTAGTTGTTGTCTGTCTTGCGAAAAAAGACAGACTCATGTCGTGCTCCCGACTGTTTATATAGCCATTATGTCAAGCTTTTTATTCAGTGTGTACTAAAATATGGATTTTCAAATATTAAGTGAATTTTGTATTGATCATAAATTTCACATTTTGAGGGCATTTCCCAATATGATTTTTCAATCTCCGAGACGAAGTGAATCTGGCATCACAAAGGTCACATGCGAAAGGCCTTTCTCCAGTGTGTTCAAATCCATGTATTTTCAAATATTGAGATGAAGTAAATCCTTTATCACATAAGTTACATCTGAAAGCCTTTTCTCCAAAGTGTGTAGAAGTATGAGTTTTCAAATTTGAAGCGAGCGAAAATCGCTTTTCACAAATGTTGCAGCTGAAGGGTTGAATACCACTGTGTACAAATCCATGTGTTTTCAAATGGTTCGCTCCAAGAAAACTCTTATCACAAATGCTGCACTTGAATGGCCTATCTCCTGTGTGTACAAAATAATGTCTTTTCAAATTAGAGGAAGTCATGAAGTGTTTATCACAAAGGTCGCAGGTGAAGGGTTTTGTTCCAGTATGTACAAATTGGTGTATTTTCAAATATTGAGTTGAAATAAATCTTTTGTCACACAGACTACATTTGAATGGCTTTTTTCCGATGTGTGTGAAAATGTGCCTTTTCAGACTCTGAGAGTAGGTGTATCGTTTATCACAAAAGTCACACTGGAAGGGTTTTTCATTACTGTGTACAATTCCATGTGCTTTAAGATGACTAGGCGAACCAAAACTTTTATCACATAGGCTACACTTGAATGGACTTTCTCCACTGTGTACAAAACCATGGCTCATCAAACGTTTCAGTGTAGAGAAGCTTTTATAACAAAGTTCACACTTGAAGCGCTTTTCTCCATGGTGAAAAAATACATGGCTTTTCAAACAGTGAGACATATTGAATCCTTTATCGCATAGATGGCATTTGAAGAGCTTTTCTTCAGTGTGTACAAGCTTATGTTTTCTCAAATATTGAGACGTTTTGAAACTTTTATGACAAAGGTCACATTGAAAGGGCTTTTCTACAGTATGTACAACTTGGTGGGTCTTTAGATATATAACTGCTTTAAAAGCTTTATCACACATGTTGCATTTGAATGCCTTTTCTTCAACATGCACAAATCTGTGTTTTCTCAACACTTTAGATTTTGAGAATCTTTTATCACACAGATCACATTTGAAGGGTTTTACTCCAGTGTGTATCAATGAATGACTTTTATAACTTTGAGATGAAGTGAATTCTTTTTCACATAAATCACATTTGAAATGTTTTTCTATGTGTACAAGTCTATGTTTTTTCAAATATGTGTATGAAGAGAATATTTTATCGCAAACGTCACATTTGCAGTAGTTAGCAGTGTCTGTTCCACTACTAGTGTAATGTTTAGATCCGTGTCCAAGGTGAATGGATATATGCTGCTTTAGTTCAGAGGACTGTCCAATCTGTTTGCCACACAGCTGACAATTCCAAGGTCCGTTGTGTTCATAGTTTTCATGGTCTTGAAGTTCATCTAGGCCATAGAAAGTTAGTCTACAAATGCTGCAATCAATATTCATACTGGACGTCTGCAGTAGCTGTAGCTATCATACGAACCTGGTTCAAAATCATGATCAGTCAACGAGATAAACTAGGAAACCTGTCTTAGTGTCTACAACACTACAGTACGCACACCACGTATTCTGAACTTGTCTCGCTTCATTAAGCATTACGAGTTCTTGCAACAGTGCACTGTCATAGATATGCTCCCATTTATCTAGTGATGCTCCATTCAACATTAGGACGCTCATATATTCAGTAGATCTATTTCCTCAGTTTACATTCGTACATCTTTCCAAGCAGCAAAACATCCATGTTCATCAACATGGCCGCCGCAGGTGTGTGTCTTTTCTTTGACGCCCCTGATAAACGATCCAGGTTAATGCAAATATACAGCGATCAGTACGCGAACCAAGATCGCGAACCAAATGCCTTCCATTTATCTGACCCTTTTACTGTAAACTGGAAAACACCGTGATTTTACCAGCGCATGCTGCTTATGAACATTACTGATTAAAGCTAATTAAATTGTATATTATGTATGAACAGTTACGACAGATCAAGTTTTCAGTAACTGCGTAAAGCACAGGTTGCCAGAACAGTGATGTATGTCGACACAAGCGATTTAAATATGTGTGCAGATACGCTACTAAAATATGTTGGCAGGGCTACTAAAATAAGTGGGCAGATACTACTAAAATAATGTATGGACATATGCTACTAAAATGTGGGCAGATGATATTAATATATGTGGGAATATCCTATTAAAATATGTGGGCAGATTGTACTAAAATGATAAATTATTATATAATAGTGTTGTTGTACTGTATAACCAATGTCCAAGGATGCGAGACCGAAATCGAAGGAGCAGTGACCCATGTTTGAGGAGTGTAACACCCAACTACTAGTTATAGTATATTACTGGTAGTTATAGTATATTCATATTATTTTTAGAGTTTTGTGTTAAAACCAATGACAGTTTCCATTACAAGAACGGAGTCGCTCCAGTAGCCAATCGTTATCTTCTAGTTTAATCAGGACCACAAAAGTGACCGAAGTTACAGGACTTCTATATTTTTCAAAGTTCTTTTATTCAGCGATACAACGTAAACCATTAGCCACGTCGGCTTGTGTATACATTGAAGCACTATTAGCATCCATCTTGCAGGGCTGCTGGTTGTAAGCAGATTTCGACAAGAGCTACTTCCGATCCTCCATTTTGAACGCAATTTTCATCAAGTAGGACAACCTTTTGCCGTCGAATTCGAATAATAGTTTTTGTATTTGAAGTCGTTTATATGCAGTGATAAATAAGACAAATGATCGAATTTAATTAACATGCGAAGATTGAATCCAGATTGTTTACATTTAATATCGATACGCCATGGCCTATCAAGGTTGAACAACAACACGTTTCAGAGTCGCCGCTCCGTTCATAATCATCTGCTAATGTCTATTCAAATGTCTATGCACAGATAGGCTAAAACGCAATGTTAGTAGGAGTTACGTCCATTGGCATTTTCGACATGCCCAACTTCCGTGCTTCTATATATACACCAAATTGATGGTCAGTATCTTTACGTCTATGCATTTTCCTAATTCATATAG
>JAULBP010096469.1:0-20211 GCA_032355345.1 Lepetodrilus pustulosus
GCTACCACTCTCGTAGTGGATAAGATAGTTTCGTGAAAGGATACCCTGGTCGTTTGAAGGTGAGGGTTGAGTGGTGAATATACCTGTATATACTGTTTGCTCTGTAGTGTTGTTATGCTTAACGCACTTTTGGAATACTGGCCAATACACATTTTCAAAATACCCATTCCGACCATTTTGGCACCATTGCAAAAACCAGCAATCAATCATTACTTATAACAAATTAGTATCAACAGATAGTATGGTTAGCAATGCGACAAAACATTTAATTTAGTTACCAAAGTGAAATAACCTAAAGAACACAGTCGCATGTCTTCATTTCAGTAAAACATGACAAGTAGTAGCAAATAGTTTAGGGGTGATAACTATATACTTTAGCTAGATTATATTATTTAAGCTAGAGCGTTATTAGAAAGTGACTTAGGGATTAACAATGATTATTATATACCGGTATGGCATATATAACGTACGTCGACAGTGTACATGTTCACGTACAACGCTAGAGGAATGTACTCGTGGGTATAATTCCTCTACTGCAGTAATAATTACGTTAGCTTACAATAGTACCGCATTAATAATCGCATAAATTTCATGATGTACAGTAAGGTCCCTCCTATCTCATATCCTGTAAGAAACGGAGTAACATTAAAGGCAACCTTTAACGTCAACTTTAGCGGCAAACATGTAAGTATACGGTTTGAGGCTGTAGCTAGGTTAACTTATAGATCTACCGTTTTCTATAAGAGATACCATAACTCCAGATATGGCCCAAACTGTAGTAAATTTTACACATACAAAACATAGATATACAATTTAGCATTTGTGTTTGAATTCGGCTTAAAATGCAAATGAAAACTCGAAGTATCTATATTATTCTTTTGTCTACAAGATAATACGAACACCTGCTATAAAACATGGATGTCTGCATGTTCAACGGTATTTAATAGCATTACACCGAACAATCTAACCAAATGCTAACTTGACAAGCTACGGATAATTACTAGTTAAGAAGTAGTATATTATTATTATTATTTATTATCATACGGTATTTATTTCGCAGTCTCTCCAATGTTTGTTTGTGTAAAGAAGATTTTTGTCTCTGGAGTCGAGACAACGCTGCCATGGTTGCAATACATGTACATCTGTCTGTGTTCATTATTATACGTATTTTATATTCCTAGATTGGGTTGACATTCTTAAATTCTACAGAAACATCCTCATTGGAATTGAGAAAGAAAACAATTCAGAATAGATTACATCTGAAAAGATTTCCACAAAGGTCAAGAAGACCTCAGGGAAAAAACTTTCCATTATCCGGTGCTTTAACACTATTTGCGCATGCACAACATTGGGTCGTAGCGCCATCTATTGACACAGTGCAGAGCCATCTAGCGATGACGTATTTTGTACTTTGAGTGCCAGCTACAGTCATGATAGTGGTGAAAACACCTTACTATGTACATCGGAATGCTAACATGCTTTTAACCATGACGAAGCACATACTCTGGCAGTGACCCGGGTTCATTTGGTCAATGAATACTTAGACTAATATAGAGTAGGAAGTGTCTAAAGGTCCCATGATTGTCTGTGCATGCAGCTTGGTCGGGCTGATTATCCCCGGTAATCTCATGCTTTCCCCCACCGCATGCAGTGCCACCTGGACACATACGGCCAGATGGCATGTGCTCGTCACGGGCAGCGAAATCAGCTAGGACAGTCATAAGCTAATATTGGTTTTTGCAATTGCGTCTATACTGTGAATCCAAGGTGAACTTTCTCAGCTTTCGCGGCAAACCACACCGAGATCTAAGAAGAATATTTGTTCTTTTTGACCTTTAAGATCTCTTTCATAGAAACCGTAGGCGACATTTATAGAAGAGTAATTTTGGGTAAATAATCATGCCTGTCCTTACACGTGTAAATACGACGTAATCCGTGTCTTTTCATATTTAATATTGTTTGGAAGATGTTTGAAATTTAAGTAGTATCATTGTACATTATTGTATAATAATGTTTGCTACTTTTAAAACATTATTGATATTAGCGACATTACAAATGTGGCACAGTTTATAGTTCACATTGATTTTATACACAAACAACATCGTCTATATTGGGCCATTCTCGAAACGCAGACCATTGACATTTTGCCTACTTAATACCCAACATCTGTTATGTAGGCGTATGATAATGGTCCGTGTTTTGATGATGGTATTGGGCCAGTAGGACATTACGAAGTCTCCATGATGTTTCTGCTTAGGTAGAGATGCTCTACCTCTATGTACAGATATGACGGTCAGAGTTTCTCGGCCTAGTTACTATGGAGACTATATATCAAATGCAATGGCACTCGTATGTTACGTCCATCGTTGTTACATATAGGGTCGTTGTTACATATAGGGTCGATTTTGTTACATATAGTGTCGCAAATTTGTTTCGGAAAACCGGTTGTTACATATAGGGTCGTTGTTACATATAGGGCCGTAACACTCGTAGATTTCTTGTTTTGGACAAGTAGACGCGTATGTAGACGTGGACGTCGGTGTAAGTAGACGCGTAGACAAGCATGATAAAACTGAAATGACTTAAATAAGTACTGCAGTACCGATATTTGCTGGGGAAAAAAAGCACGTGTAGTGACGTTACCCACAACGGTTTAACAAGAAAGGTCACATTTGAAAAAAAGTGTACCCCTTGAACACGGTGTCCTGTGTAGGCGGGTCCAAGACATTAAGCAAATGTTACTGTTGTGGAGCCAGACACCCACAGCCTCAAACGGACCTATGATTGGACTAAATCTACTCATGATAGTGCCAGGATAGGACCGAGTCACGTTCGACAACTACGGACTGCCTTGCACCCATCCCCAGAGGGCGCCCTATTCTAAGAACCACTCGCACCTGCATCTGACGACAGGGTCCAATGGGACGAGAGCTCATCGTGCCGAGGTTCTGTCTGTAGTTATTTAACAAACCGCCGCGTTTTCTGCTGAGATTTTTAGACCTATTTCTTATAGGGTTTAGGTCAACTTTACTATAGTACCAGCAGGTTAACGGGTACTGAAACAGTTTAGTTGTAACCTTTTTGTCTAAACCATAGCTTCTGGGTGGTCATGATCACCCTACTCGATCACATTGAACCACATTCAATTAAAAGGATTCATGCACTCAGTGGTGGGTGTGGTGATTTTACCAGTTAATACTATTTTAGTTTTATTTTTGGATTTGGGCTGAAGAGTTGCCTTCTATAGAATCTTTCACTAATATCACGACTTGTTAGTTTAGGGCCAATCGCAGTACCGGCTGGTACTGACAGACCAAGTTCGTTATTATTATTGCTCACATGTAACATAGAGCAATATTTGTAAGAATCTGGACTTTCATGCATGAAACTCCACGCAAACCCATAGAAATAAATCCTTTTTACATGTCGATTATTAACAATCGAATGTGTATCTATTCATGATAATTCCCCTCTATGTTAATCACGTGGTTAGAAGAGTACGCTGTGATTGGTCCTCGGTCAGGCGGTGAGAGACGCGGTTGAGAGGTTTCACGTTTCTGCTTACCTAGAAGTCTATCAAGATAAATAAAAAATACTGCCCGGAAAATTAGACGATTTATCGATAAAAGATCATTCGGAAGGAAATCAATGACTGTACGTGGTGTATGATCTTCACTTCTTTAAGTTTGTACAATATTAACTTGGTATTTGAGTCACTTTAAATATGATTATACATATTATTAGATAATCAGTAATGCATTGGCGGACATTAATTAGTCCGGGCGTAAATTGGAGTTTACGTAATTTCTTAATAGTAAAAGCATGACGTAAGTATGCACTTATTTAGTAAAAGGCGGACATCTTTATAATTGAGAAAAAAAAATAGAAAATTGTAATGTATAAGTTCGTCATTGCACATAATTTAACTATTTACATTCATTCAAAACTTATGCACATGCGCACGTTGAATAAATCAAACAAGCCCAATGTACATAGTTCCAGCTCATTCATCTCCAGCGAGATCAGCAGATATCCGGTCGCCGACAAATTGCAACGTAGCGTCATTATCCTTGGACAAACAACAGAACCATGGCCATGCTCATTACTGATAAGTCCTCATCCTTCTTCGAAAAGAAAAAAAGAACAACGATATCGTGGTCGCGGAGGAATATGTTCTAGTTTCGTCAGCAGAGCCGTTGTGCAGACACCGCCGTCAGTTTGTTCCCAACACCGCGCGAATATGGGATTAATCCAGAATGCCGGAAGTGGAGAAATATGTTAAGCTGGATAACACTTTTGTTTAGGCACCTTGTTCAATTAAATGGTTTGCAGCTCATGAAATCCCTTAGGATTGACACTCCGCGATCCTTACACAAAGAGCAAGACACACCGCCATTGTGTAAATGTTGGTTTGTTTGCAGCATGTGTTAATTTTCACTGCACAATGATATTAGCTATTGGTGTGATGAAACTAACACGCTCAAAATATCTGTAATTATTGAGGCTTCTTAGGATTCAAATACTAGTAGGCCTATATTGCAACTTGATGTACGATACCATTGATCTAGTATACGCATGGATGCTCCATAAAGCACCAAGTCGGAACCTCGTCGGAACCTCATCGAAATAGAATTGCTACGTACGAGAGCAGTAGGCATACAACTAACGATATATAACATTGACACGGACGGCTTTACACCGTAGAACTGATGGTCTTAATTTTAAAATATATATCCTAGTATTACAGTCGGACAACCTTACTCCGGACACTTCCGTTTTGTTAAAATCTGACATTCATCGGGTTAAAGTCTATTATTTTAGTACGAAATCCGTATTGGTTAGAAGGTAACCGGTAAGCGGAGAAACCGTTATGACGGAGACCGTTATACCGGGGTTTGATAGTGTGAATATAGATATTATTGAAAATACTATACGGTAACCTCACATCAATTCGTTTGGTGAAGCAAGGCACCAGTGAGCAAAGGACTCTTTTCAACATTGTTCAGTTCCTTACTTACCAAAATGTCCGCGTTCGTCACGTGAGTCTTGGACAGTGGTCAGTGTTATACTGATCGTCCACGAGGCAAGTCAACAGCTAAATATATGAGGAGATAATCCACGCTATACCCATAGCCAATCCTCCCAATATCTTAAGCCGTCATCTTCTCGCCTGTGGGTGTGATGCTAATTCCGTACACTGACTGATGAGTACATCGGAGTTTCACCTCTCCAGTGCCGGACGTTACTTGTTTACATGGAAGGTTTATTCCAACTTTTAGCCAGTACTTTCATATTTCTTCTTTAGGATAATGTTAAACTACAATGGATTTTGATTTGTCCAGCTAGACTAGTGTTCTTCTTGTTCTAGGATATATGGATTTATATTTATCGGTTTGTCTTTTTTGTTTATTGAAATTGGATTATTAGAATTATACCTGTTCTATTTCTGGTTCACATAACTTGTACAAGACTTTAACTACAGGAAACCACGATGTATCAATAACACAGTATAAGGCACCTATCGTAATAAAGTGCGTAGGTTCAATTACAAATAGATGATGTGTCTGCAGAGAATTAATTATAGCACATTATTAGCGTGTCACAATACAATCTTTCGGTATATATATATATACATTTTATTCCCTTTTTCCATATGGCACGTTTGTTTGTTCTGAATACAGACTATACCAATTTCCAATAGAATATTAGAGCAATATATTATGAAAATAAGTCAATACAAATAAATGTGGAAGAGACAATATATGGAATGATATGTCTATGCTGTTATTTTTGCTTGTTGTGACAATGCAATCTGAGAATAGATACGAGTTGTACTTTTTATTTGCTTAAAACATCGCAGAATTTCTGCTAAACTTCCTGTCTCCTCCAAGGACAACGGTTTATTGATATTGATATGAACTAATACATGCCAAGATCTGATTCATCCAGCCCTGATTCAGATGTCGCCCGTCTACAGACCCAAGCCGTGTTTGTACATCCGAGATTCGACTGGACCATAAGACAGCGTATTTTCTAGTTTACCTCTCAAATGGGTGTGTCAACTTATCGAATAATGTCTCAGTTATGTCGCATATCTTAGTGTATTATGCCTAGCTTTTGTTCGCATCCAGCTAATAAGAGTTTGGCATAACACCCCCGCTATAAAGCTATTTAACTCTTCTGTCGTAGAAGCTTAAATTGCACCGTCGGTGCCAAATACCTCACCAAGTTTGCTTAATGCGCGCGGTTGTCGTTGGAATTTCCAAGGTGTCTGGCTGAGAGGAAATGCAGGAATAAATGTGTGGATTAAGCCATTAGACGTATTGGCAACCTAGTGTCAAATCTGAATCAAGCAAGAGTTCGTTTTAACTCCCAACATTGTTATTCAGGGGTAGAGAGGGCGAGGCACGAAGATTATGCATGTTTTATCACCTAATCTTCTCAAAGAAACCAAATATCAAAGATATATTCTTGTAGAAAGAGATATTATGGGCAGTTACTTTAAATAGTTGAGATCCTTTTATCTATTAACATTCCTTAAAGCTTGGCAGGTGTATTTGTAACTTTTGTAAGCACCGTATTCTACGTAATACTCTTTTGTACGTATTTCAATTTCCTTTTCTAAAACAAAGGTGAAACTGTTATTAATAGTTTTGTTATAGATTTGCCCAGACAAAATTTCTATTCTTCTGTTTGTTTAATAAACACTGTATTTGTCTCAAGATTATAGCACGAGAAGGACATATGGTAGGCCTACTGTTATACAGGGTATGGTTTTACAATATGCATGTCACGATCATTCCATTTAGCAAGTCATGGTTGTTTGAAACATCTAACATTTTCAAATGTTTCAACTCAAACTTCAAAGAAAATGAGTTTGCAAAATTGACCATAATGTTTTGAAATGCGGTAAATCCAGTAAGGTCTCGCCAGAATGTCAAGATGGCGGTACATCCGATGTAGGTCACGTGACATTAACACATTCCACGCTGGCGTGCCGGTTCTGGTCACGGTTCAGAGTATGTAAACAGGAGATGTCATAACGGGACACGATGACCGCCAGACGCAATAGTGTTCAAGGACTACCATACTTCTCAATGGGACACTAAGCGGGAGAGCAATCTACGTCTCCAGTCGACGTAATGTACGAGTTTGGCAATGGCCTTGACGACCGGACCTGGACTCTATGCTGGACAGCCGGGGACAATGTGTACTTTCTAGTCCTATTCTGACAAAGGCAACCAGTGGACCTGCTGATGACTGTACCTCAGAGTATTAATGTTTTATACAGATAATCATTTCTAATAATAACACACGTGCGTGTCAAACTAATGGGCAATCTTATTTGCAAATAAATGTCTAGACTTGGGAGTGCATTGGTTACATTGGACAGCTTATTTACTGTCTTAACGAACTGCTACGACATTAATAGGCTTACACCGGTTAAAGCCTGCTCACATTGTCAGACTCGGGGTTTAAATTGTACATTTCACTATCTTCTGTTACTATAATGACAGTATAAATATGTTGTATTTGGGTCGTCGTTAGCAGAGGACTGACAATACGTGTATTCGAGAAACAGTATCGTGTCAGCACCAGTGTTAGTCTGTGATGGCATTGCTGCCCTGCATTATGTTGCTATTGGTGCCTTCGTGGCCAGAAGACCAAGATTCAGAGGAGTGTTACAAGGACGTCAAAGGAGTGTGTGAAGGCAGAGATGTCCCCAGTGCGTTGGCCACCCAAGGATAGCTGATGATTCCAAAACAGTACATCAATGTAACTGTGTTTTCTTTTGTTTTTCTATACATACTTGCTTCATTAATCATAGTACGATACCGTCGCTCTGTGATCCTGCATGTTATTCTAACCCTCTCCCTGCTGGATTGTGGACGTACACTGCTGTTTAGGGCATCTCCGGTTGCCTACAGCAGGGAGAGGGTTAATATGCTAATGCATAAGAAGCGATTGAGTATTAAAGATTGGAGGATGTTGCCATCTATACATCAGTATTAATAACAACACAATCTATTTATATAGCGCCATGTGCTCACAGACGGTTAACATTATCCCTGTCTATTGGAAGCTGTTCGCTGTGAACATACCAACAAATTAACCAAGATGCACTTTTACGAATACATGTAATTCAGACAGGGCATTGAGATTGAAGGATGGTGTCACCATAACACCACACACAGAAGGCAGTGGATACTCTCGCACGAGTCTGCACTCTCCCGTGATGCACGTCTTTAAGGAACGCTCGTTTTCATCTCGGTAACCATCCCCAGCAAGACGAAGACGCTGCCGTGACCTGAAAGGACCCGTACAAGAAGCTCGTGCTGCCCCCGATGTCCTGGACGTGCATTCCGTTACGTGCTGGTCCACGAGCGGCGTCAACAGAACCTCACGGGGACATAATGGCTTGTTTAACTGATTAGAACTCGTAGCGCGGGAGAAGGCCCGTGCTACAGCGTATGTTGACATGCGCATTGCTACTTGAATTCCGGGTCTTCTACGTTAAAGCATGTCGGCGTTATTTACCCGGCGACCGTTACCTATGTGTATAGACCAGTGCGCCGTGGCCGCGATCCCGCAGGTGAGGCGGTACGGGAGAACTACTCGCGAACCCTGCTTACATTTACAAACAAAGGGCTTCAAAACACACCTGCGCGCAATTACAAAGCAGTACCACGTAATCTTCTTTTTTTTAAGAGATTATTTTTCTTGAACTATTTACACAGTTAGTAATAATGCATTTGGCATGCATTGACGGACATGCATGAACGAGCAGTGGTGGCGACAACCAGAATGACAGACGCGGATGAAATCAACTTTTCAAGAAGGTTCCCGGAAAATATCAGACAGGGTTGGTCCAGATACTATTGATGCATCTGCGTTCATTTATTGTTCACAACCTGATCGTCATGTTCCGTCAACTAGGGCGGGCACGCTAGAACAATCAAAACGTGTGTGGACGAATTCCAGCCAATCTCCATGATCATGAAAATAGACCGTTTCCCTGAATGTCAGGCCCCACCGCGGCAATGCAGTGTGTTTATATTATACATCGGGCTCCAATGTAGGGAGGGATCATGAACATAACGTTCTCAGCGGGTCCAGAATGCCAGAGGCACCACCCTTCGTCACCAACGTCACCAGATGCCTTCATATGGAGAAAACTTGTCAGATATGACAACTTAGCCTTCAGAGCAAACACCTTATTTGTTTTCTCGTCGTGTTATGACCATTTGCCGGAATGGGGCTATGATACGAGAGGTCGTGTGTAGGATTCCTATTGAGGGTTAAGATCTTACTTTGTTTATTTGTATTCTCAGGGACAAAATGATACATTGTCATATTTAAATAGTCATATATCGTATGGATATTGGTATGTACACCGTCTTATTCTCTCAACTATCTTTGATGATATTTCTTTGTCACAAAGCAAAGAAACAGTTGTAGCCACCTAATATAGACTTCGAAACGTTCCTACGATCTTCTTACTCTAAGAACGTTCGCAGCCATACTATATATGAACCTTTAGGAATGTCGAACTATCAGAAGAACGTGCTAAAGGTATCCTTAACATTATCGCACGATCGTAAGAACGTTTCTAGAATAGGCTCGCAGGGTATAGCTTCTCAAAGCTCTCAAGTTATAGTAGAAAAGACTATGTGTATTTGTCATGTCCTTTTATTGAATCATTCTTCTGGCAATACTAGAGCAAACCTAGCGTGGTAGGACAAGGTTCCGCCTTTACTCCTCTACGATACCTACTGCGTGTTCATTAATTACCATATACATGTTTTGGTGACAAACGTATATGAGTTGATGTAGAATGAATATTCCTTCACTTGATTCATAATTTGTTTACGAACAGACGTTTATATATTCAGCAGTGGTTGAACCAAAACATGGAGTCTGATAAATACTTACGACATTCAGAAAGAGTTTTGAATTATTTCCAATTTAGACAAATACCACACGTGGACCAGTTCGTATCGAGTAGACGCGTACTGATGTTGTCTTCATAGCGACGCCGTCCTCCGTATAGCAAACCTCAGTGTAGATGAGATAGGAATAGCTACAAGTTTACCTTCAAACACTCATCTGTATCTAGAGGGACAACATAGGTCGCTGGACTAAACAGTGAACTCGCTGACTTGCTTTAAGTGTTTTACAAATGCTGCCGTAATTCTTCAGCTCTTTAAGGAGTTATTTTGAAGGATCCAGGTTTCGTATTGGACGATCTAAATCCATGGCATTTCGAATCATGAGCATGGTTTGGAGTGCATTTTATTTACACCGGTCTATACGGAGATGTAGAGATGTTCTAGACAAATAAAGCTGCAATGTCCGTCATGTAATCTCAAGATTGGTTTTGGTAATTCATGTATTTTACTACCTGGATATTTTGGATATATTTCAATACCTTTATACGAAAATTACGATGTATAGTAATGTATATGACCTCACAATGGTTGTTTGTTGTGTTCGGTGCATCCGTATACTATTATGATACATAACGTGTATACAATTAAGGAATTTGCCGAATTCTGTACGTTTAGATTAATAGCATTGATTTCCGGAAATCCATTAGTTATGAAACTAATACTTTATTTGTATGCCTAGATGTCAACATTGGCATCCAATGACCAATTTAATTACAGTTTTCACTCACAATATGAGCATTTACGGCCATTCAGTTCCGTCCAAACTGCGAGAATGTATACATGTATACAAACAATATAATAAATGAAGAGAATATACGCCTCTGACATAGATCTGTGATTAAACATTGCTTATTCAAGCTAAATTCTGCAGGATCTCAAATATAGTAAATTGATGACATGTCATTGAGATGCGTCAGTCCAGTATGAAGTCAAACTTATTGCTTACCTTATCACGCTTGATAGAAAATGTCCTCGAAATAGCAACTCCCGAAATGTTGAGTTATTTTCCTTAACTTCGGCCAAGGAACGATTGTTCAACTGTTGCCGATCGTGGTCATCCTTCTTTAAAAATAGGAATTAGATATGTCTTACGATGACGTAACACCACGAGTATGTACTGCACAGCAACAAGGGACTGAGAGCGTTCACGTGGAGGGTTCCGGTCTACAAGGACTACAGTAATACGATGACGCAGGTGGCTCAGGAAGGATGGCCCAGTTCATTGAAGCATCTCGCCCACTTCTCAAGATCACTCTACGGAAACTGGGAGTTCAAGTATCACTGTTGTAGAATTCATACGACGTCGAATGTTTGCTGCAACCGGTAACGTCTCTGTATATCACTGATGGATGTGCCTATCCGCGTATCACTGCGTCACGTTGTGTTGCCGAGCCACGTGGACTGCTCGGGTTATCTCAGGCAGCTGAAGCAGCATAGGATGAAGTGATGCCAAGACGTCCACAATTGACGTAATGCTGAAGTCCCAGTAGCAATTCCAAAGGTTTTAGTCCAATGTCAGTATACTGCATAACTAGGTATAAGGAGTAGTCCAGTTCGGAACACGTTGATATTCTTCTCAGGGGTAAACCATGTGGAGGTGTATGGAGTTTGTGAACGTCTGCTGAGACAACCGGGCAGCCGTCAGCTTTGAAGCAGGGCCTTTAACTAGTAAACATAGAGGGCGCTGGTAGGCGCTATGTTTGCCAGTCTTCTCCATCTCGTTTGGTTGTGGCCATTTCCTCACCTGTGAACCCACAATCACGTGACCTGGTCCCTTTCCCCCCTTGTGGAGCTGTTTGCCTTTGTCGTCTGCTGTTTGACTGCGCGCTCTTCTCTGATCGAGAGATTTCGTGTCAAATAGACGAAAACTGTTACGATACCTTGGCCACTTAGGAATAAACAAATGGGACCGAAATTAACAGCCGGCGTATTTGGGTAGGCAACTTTCAATTAGCTCCAGAAACAATGGAACATTTGAGAAAGTAGGGGTTTGGTCCGACAGCCAAGGTCATGAACAAACTCATATTTCAACCCTTCCGCGTTAGGCGATAGGCGTTGTTGCCTACACATGGAAGTTCATATAGAAATGTTAACAGTTCTCGATAATTAGGCCGGAATTTGACTCTTGGATTGACATACACAATATTTGTCGTGTTCTTGAATGAAAACGGTCCAAACTTTTTCGAAAACGATATCACTTGGTTGAGGTGGTATGTTTGACCTTGGATATCGGTATTAATCCTAAACATATACTTACACACGACTGTCCTTCCTGTGTCAGTGTTTGCTACTTACTTTATACTGATTAAATCTCAAAATATACCTTAATCTATAAAATATCCTGAAAACGGTATTATTATTATTTAATTTAGATAATGTAAAACATTAAGGCATATTCAGTGTTGCTTCCAATTTTGCCTTCAGTATATAAAAGACATATTTTATATTTTTGTTTTGTTATTTTTATTTTTCATTCATGTTGTTACATATAGTTGCATATATAAATATGCCCATATAAATACATGTACATTTCTACACCACAGGTGACACGGCATGTTTGTATAAAAGTACACAGCACCCAACATTTTCATTTGACACAGCATGTTTTCATTCATGATATTACATACTGTTTCTTGCACACATCTTTGTTCATCAAAAAGACATATGGTACCAATTTGATGTTCAAAGGCATATTCAGAGATTGCCGACAAATAGGCTACTGGTATATGTATTCAACTGAGCTCTTAATGGTTAGTACATTCGTAGATGACAGTATACATTTAAAGACAAATTTACCACAGTAAAACAAGTAACATGTAAATTGTCCTGTTCAAGGATCCAAACAAAATTCTAACAGGATCCTTTCATCTCGTATGTCCTGGTTTATTATTGAGCATTCATTTCCATTGTTGTCCCTCTTATTTTGGTGAATAAATAAAAACATTAATCCATTCCGTAAAAGGTACTTGCGATATTACTGGAAATATTTTATGAATTTCTCCATACGATTGTAAATCAGGGTATCCTTTCACGAAGCTCTCTTATCCACTACGAGAGTGGTAGCGCTCTCTTTGCCGATACCTAATACACTGCTAAGAGAGCGCTACCAGTCTCTTAGTAGATAAGAGAGTTTCGTGAAAGGATACCCAGGACATCTAACAGGACACTTAACATGTTTGCTGTGTATGAGAATTGTTATACGATTACAAGATATCCTAGGCGACAGAGGGTACAAGACACTATTGAGATCTTGCAATGCACTTACATTTGAATGATAGAAATTCATTATCAATTTGTAATCGAACTTGCATATACATATCTGAAGGGCCCCTCTTGAATACAAAATCCATTTAACTACACGTGTATAGCTTAACCATATTCGTAAAACTGGTTCTGTCTATTTTGAAGATGTTCAATCGTCTGTAAATCGTGTCCGGAAAAGCAAATACCGTTTGGTCATTCATGGACTAGTCTGTACACAGCGGTCAGAAGCCATCACAATCCTCTGTGGTCAAGAAGTACGAGATATTAACATCACAGAGCGCTGCTAAATTGTTGTCGATTTAGCAACATAATGACATTTCCTGGTATAACTCGATCTCACTGACCCCTCCATAGCAATGTCTTAGTGTTCATTTTCAAAGACTTTAGTGGAATATGTTTCAATCCTTTTAATGTTGTTTTTCTATTAATTTTTGTGGGGTTGAAATCGAAAGAAATCATCACTATCAACGACTATGTTTACAGCCTCATTCAAATATTCATAGAACCGAGAAACATACTTATTAACTAGTCCAGAAATCCAGACGTCTATCACTCCATATGCATTACGCTTGATCTATATCCATATAGCGGATAGCAGAAGCATTATGGAGACGAAGCTACTTTGTCTACATATTAACGTACTTTATACATGAAGAAACAATGCATTGCAATGATAAACCTTCCATTCTTGACTGTTCGCTTCTAATATTATGTAATTATGAGACCTAAAGGGAACCATAAAGACGGACAAGGGAATCGCTTCTCGAAGCTATCGTACCTACTACGAGACCATAAGACCTCTCGTAGCCATCTCTTATTCCTGGCGAGTGGACACTAATCGAGAGTGTCTGAAGGGTCTTCTCGCTGGAGAATCATCATCTGAATACATGTACCCCAGAGACGTCTACAGTTCTAGGTGAATGTTGTTGGATACTTACTATTCCGTTTAAGCTAGTTGTTACATCGCGTTTAATAGCTATTATATAGCTATATCTAGTTATTCCATAGTATACACTGGGAAGTCGGTCATTCATTTGAAAGTCTATTTAAAAAATATATATATATGTTTTCCGCTTATACTTTATGGTATGTACAAAACATAAATATTTCACTTAACTGGAGTGGTTAAAGTTAAGATTTGGCTTTATGAACCTGGGGCCGTATTCTCGAAACTCCTTAATTTGCGAACTTCTTAGTGAGAAAATATCTCTTCACAAATTAACATAAGAAAACTAGTTTGGCAAATTCTTAGTACTTACGAACTTCTTAGGACTTACGAAGTTTTGAGAATACAGACCCTGAACTCTATCCAATTACCACCACCACCACCTCCACAACCACTACCCCACCTCTGAAGTCAGAATATGTGCCTTTTTCAAACTGAACAATCAAAACATCACGTATCCTAATTAATACATTCCCAGCTAGTTGTAGAAACATGTAATTACATTCAATGTTCAAATTTACTTAAAGTGTATCTACTGAGAACTGTTGGGGGACAGTCGCCAGCAACTTGTGTACAAGTTGTGTGTCAAGTTCAATCGTGTTGACCGTCGTCCCTCTTGCTGACCACGACGTAGTCATGTGACGTTCAGCGGGCGTCTAACTATATATACCTACTGTCTACAGTCGCCATACCGCACCATTCGTATCAGCCTTCAGACAACACTAATCTAACATTCAATTTGATATGTATTAAATGTAACATTCAAATATGTATTGTTTATGGGCATATGACTACAGTCAGCATACATGATCATACAAATATTAACACTATATAGCAAATGTATCACATTATATATTTGATTTAAGTATGTGGTTATGGCATGGGGTTTCTGACGAAAGCTTTCCGTAATCCCGTTATTCTTTTCACTCCCAACATATAATGTGCACCGCAGTTAATCTTTCATGTACGCCTGACCTTTCTTTTTTTGTTAAGTTGTTGTTGGACTTTTATGAGAAAATGTAAAATAATATTAAGTTGAATGAACACGTCCGATTTATTATATGAATGGGAAGACTTCCACTCTAATAGAGAGACTTGGAACTCTACCACAATAGTGTGCAGTGAAAAAGTTACCTACGACATGTTTAAAACAACGACAATAAATGTATCATCGTTGGTCCGTCAGCTGGTGCTCATGTTTACAGCAATATTCAGTACTACGGATGTTGGAGTTTCCTCCTGCAATAATATAATATGCATTCTCGGGGGTAGAAGTAACGCCTGCCCGAGGGCCGATGGCATTTAAAACCAGTCGGGCACGATAACTTCATTTCTGGCGTGTCCGTGTGACCCTCTTGATTTTCAATAGTCTGAAATAGTTTTTAACACTGCTAAATATAAACATAAATTAAAGTAATACAACACATTAACATATACATAATCACAGTCGTAGAGTTGCACCAAGTCACAGACAAAGGAGACTCATTCCCGTCAATGCCCAACTCCATTGCAAGGGTCTCAGGAAGGATTTTGACAAACATGCTAAATTCTGACGAGATATATCTTCATCATTATTACATCAACGGGAAGAATGTTGATATGAAATATTAATCAGCTCTATTAATATCATAATCTTTGATAGAAAGTATTGATCTGGATCTTCGAAATGAGGAATAACATTGAATATATAAATGGATCTCATATAGAAAATTAGAGAAATATTATTAGTTCAGCTGGAAAATCCCGTTTTTGGTCTGCACCCTGAATTGAGGATTACCTAATAATGTTTATTTTTTTCCATGAGTTTTACCAAAGAATCCACTTGATGACACTTGGAAAAGGTTGAGAATTTTCTTTGTAACAATTTTCAATTTTATCTAAGTCAGGACTTCGAATAACAAGTCAGCAAAATACATATACTCATTGTATATAATAAAACCATTATTTTAATAGAAAATTAAGGCCCCGTATATTTTCAGAACAGATTGCCTTCCTAGCTATCTGGAATTTTAGACTTATTTCTACCCTTGATTTATGTATTTAATTTAGCAGTTCTGAAGCATAAACCTGTCAACATTGCTTGAATCCAGCAATATGATCTACAGACATAAAGTAATGATATGGATAAGGATTGTATGGTTACAGATGAGACTTTTCCCTTACAAAACTGATGACCACATAGTTGTTGCAAAGAGCTAATACGGAGTTTAATTTTATTTTCTTGGATTGTGTTTAGTAGTTTTTCTTTTTGGCTGAATGAAAAGCACTTTGTGTCTACGTAGATAGAATTCCAACCGATACCTCATTTCACGTCATCGTCTTCGTTAGTGTACCTACACAGCGAACAGTTGGATGTCAATTTGAAAAGATGTCCGCTACGTCAACTAATTGTTTATTTGTGTAGATTTGAATGTTATCTCGACTGATTCACCTTGAAGAAATGAGAGTTTACTTTGGCACAGATTGGTAATTAAATGTATGTCTTTGCTATCCCTTTGGAGTTCCCAGCGGTTTCTCTGTTGAACAGTTGCAAGAGACTTCCAAGAACATTTAATTTTGGTGTTTCACGCTTTTTGTTTCTACTAATAAGGTTATTCATATTGTCTTGCAATCGAATTTTTAGTTGAATGTTTTATTAAACCAATTTTGTATGAAAGTTTAACTGCCGATGTGGTAATATTAACTTAACCATTCCAATATTTTACCTGTATAAATCTACAGCAGTTTGAAGGTCACGCCAGGTCATAGAGAATACTAGTAAACATGTGTACACGTTATATTTTATTCAATATTTCACTAGTTTCATCAGACAATAAAAACGCAGTGCACACTATGTATGTAGTCTACCGCTTCTGACGTCAAGTATTTAACTCTCTCTCCCTGTTGGATTAGGCAAAGGCGCTGCTCTTTTAGCATCGTCTGTTGCCTCCAGCGTGGAGAGGGTTAATTCAAACCATTCACCTTCGGCATGTCCTCCCACAGAATGGAATTATCGTTCCTTCGGGAAAATAATATAAAACCCACTTTTAACAAAGAAGTTATTGTAAATGTTTATGCAATGTTAAATCGAGGACCAACTGTAACGGTAAGGTGGGGGTTGGATCTGACGCGCTTAGCAAGAACTGTTCGTCTTTTTTATCATTGGCATCCATGATGTGACGTCACCATTCGCGTAGACCCACATATACGACGAGTTGTTGGATAATATTAATTCACATTCAAATTTACACAGAAATTGTAATGAAGATCGTACCATGCTGACAGGGGTCATGTGTTGACCAAAGGATCATAACTAAATCAACATAGAAATATTGTCTTCCACATTCTGCACACGAGATTTCCGTCAAACATAACAGATATTTCAGTCAACAGAGGGAATATTAATATGTGTGGACTTTAAATGAATGTATTACCTGAGTACATAGAGTCAAGGAGACATGCAGGGACTGTGTGTTTGACAAACCAGTCAAGTTAAACGTTTTGGTTTGTGGCACGTGTACTGTTTTCTTAACAACAATCAATGTTTGATATGGAAGACCTTGATTCTCGTTCCGGCCTTTCACAACGGTAAGCAGTCTCCGGGTTGTATTGCGTCTTGGTGAAGAGTACCTGACTAGCTTGTCAAACTCAGGTAAACGTAATACCGCGATGCATGTCACATCTTAGTGAGACCCTTCTCATTGTGTATACTCGACCAGTATATCCTGTTGCAAGAAACTGTTTCCATGTATGGTTTATACAGTGTACTCTGTCAATATCGGCATCTATATACATCGGCAATCTGCGTCGACCGGCACCATTTCAAAGTATCGACCAACGACAGTGCACTCTTGATAAACTGAGTAATCAGGCACATTCTTAAATCCGGCACATTATCTTGGTCCCAACGAATGCCAATTTAGACAGAGTACACTGTACATCAAAACAAAAGCACACTTACATCGAGTAATCTTAAATATGAATAAGTAATATTGAGAGAGTTCACAATGTTCAAAGTTCAACATATCTAATGTTCATAGAGCCTACGTACAGACTAACACCAAAGCGGATTTTAAACAAATATATATGTGATAGAGGACGATATTCTGCTTCTTCTGGTACCAAGAAACCTTCTATACCATTATTTTCTAAGTTAAAAGCTATTTTGACGAAACTAAGACAAAATAACTACATAAGTTCTGCATGATATATTGTATTTTATTAGCACAAGTAAGGGAGATAAACATGACCTGAAGATATAAATATAGAGGGGAGTTTCATGTTCGATTGGTTTCAGTTGACGTCCTATGGAGACCTATTTGGACAGCGTATATACTGCACATACTATTATCCATTGACGTTAACGCACTTCCTTGCCGTTCTGATAACAAACAACAAATCGATATTCGTAATCACAGCTTCCTAAATTATAAATCGATAGTGTATGTTGAAGACAAGCAAGTCAAGATGAGGCCGTTTTAGCGTTTGCCAATTCAAACAACCATCGTATAACCGAGACGAAACGAGTTGATAACATCGAATACTTGGTTTCAAAATTACCACGACGCGATTTGCAACTAAAGTACGGTTCTAGAGTGAATAACGACATTGCTAAATCTTTGAGAACGCAATATTTTGTATTTTAGGCAAAGAAATTTGGCCCATGCATATAATTGCTTTCTGCGTTTTCAAACAGTCGACGCCCAAAGACATTTTTAAATACGGAGGTTTAAATTTTTACTTTAGATGGCAGGAACTCGAATTGACTGCCATGTAAGGTTTTGGTTGTTTGGGGATTACTTCCTAATCGAGAGGGTGCATTCTCCTTTGTATTATAATCAATGGTTCGTGTCTTCAATCAAGCCACCTCGTTCCTTGTGTTATCTTGGGCATAGCCCCAGCTACACCCCTGATTGAACATTCGCTGTTCAACTTAGAAACTCTACGTTCTGTATGATCTGTTCATAGTGCTAAGAGGAAGTTCGGTTTCTGCGAACTCTCACAAGATCAAATGATTATTCTGATATTTGTTCTGCATGTATTGTACAATCTTGCCTAGACCACGTGATTTAACTCGACTTGCTCGACTTGCACTTGTCACTGGATAGCATGTAGTAGACGGTTGAGCGTAATTTATATACAGAAGGCAACATTTTCAGCAACACTAATAATATACTATCACGTTTTATATTATTTAGTCAAAATAATACTGTTTTGAGGATATGTTCATAAAGCATACGGTATTACTTTTAACAATTTGCCGATTGCTTTCTTGAAAATAAAATATGTTATCAATACGTCAATGATGTCAAGAACTGTTTTAGAGCTGATGTGATCATCCCCATTATTGAGTACAGTTTATGCAATTACTGGTAAAATTGTTGAACTGTTGACATAATACAACACTAATACATGTTTTCCAACAAGATACCTTACATTCTCCTTTACTTTTTCTAAAGTTTTTCGCAAACATTTTCTGTATTATGGTTTTGCTTGAAGTAGGCCTTACACCCTACCAGCATGTTAACATTTCAGTAGTCCTGAAATATCAGTTCTAAACGTTTTTAATTAAAAAATTACCTTATTCAAAGTAACATATCTGCAAAGATAATACCGGCATTGCTTCAATTTTACCTTCAGTATATATTAGTCTTAGACTGATTATGTTGCTATCATTATTATATATCATAGTACCATGTTATGGTATCCAATAATATTATATCAACTAAAATGATCGTAGACTATATTATGAAATAAATTCTTTTTATTAATACTACTATCCAGTGGCAAGTGTCTGTGAATACACGATCTCCATTACACTATTTAGAAGATTTCACGACTACGTCAATATTAACCCTCTCCCTGCTGGACTATGCACAAACACAGCTATTTTTTTTCATCTCCGTTTGCCTTCAACAGGCAGAGGGTTAAGAAACTTTTGAACGCCTGGCAATATCCATGATACACCGTACATACAAGTACATGTACTAGCGAGGTTAACCCTTCATAACAGGGCCTTACTTATCAATAATGCGTGGTTAACCCTTCATAACAGGGCTTTACTTATCAATA
>JAULBP010096470.1:0-11425 GCA_032355345.1 Lepetodrilus pustulosus
GGGGGGGGGGGAATGTGGGAGAGGGTGAGTGAAAGGTAAATTGGGAGAGAAAATAGAACAATAGAGAGAGGAGAAACATATAGAGGAGATAAAAGGAAAGAGGCAGATACAGAGACATGGAGAGGGAGGATACCCAAGACTAAGCTATTATGGAACGTATCTATCCATTATCATAAAGCAAACCCTATGCTATCTCACAGCAGACTATCCCTATCACACGCATGCCATCAGCACACTGTATGTACCCCTACCATGCTATGTCTTGTTACTTGTCGGGATAAGTGAAATTGTCTCACTGTCAATTCAAAATAGACGTCACAGTCAATGTATTTCAGCACTTCATTCACATTTGGGATTAAGA
Source organism: Lepetodrilus pustulosus (assembly GCA_032355345.1). Lineage (NCBI taxonomy): Eukaryota > Metazoa > Mollusca > Gastropoda > Lepetellida > Lepetodrilidae > Lepetodrilus > Lepetodrilus pustulosus. Next base: position 362 of record JAULBP010096470.1, read on the forward strand.
CTTAATTAAGTAAACTTTTGTTAGGTAATAAATTGATAAGTATGTCATCCTTAGATGTGATATCAACGTTATATCAAAATTGAGCTTAGCGATTCATATTTGCACGCGCTGGGGTTAGATAAATAATTATGCTGGTTACTATGAATACGTTGGTTACTTGTTGCAAAGTTGATGACCAGGCATTGCATGATTACACTAACAACAATTTAATATTTTAGAGTTTTTGTATGTTAAAAGATGCCAAAATAACATAAAATGTGTCCTTACATGTAAAATCTTTTCTTTGTCATCCAAGAAGGCCAACTTGGAGTTGTTGAAGGTTAGGTCACGTGGTTTGGAATCCAGGCTGTCGTCAAAGCTGAAGCTGACTTCCTTCTTCTTGTGACCTTCACCTTGTCTGTCGTGCTGTGGACTGCTAAATACTCCAGCTTGTGATGCTTTCTTCACGCCCCTGACATCGAAGTCAGACTGTAACTTCATCGTGTCAACAGGTGATGATATCGTTACTGATGTCTTCGATTTTCCAGAGGAAACATGGCCGCCGACTGAAGCGCCACCTTCGCTTGGAGGATGAGACTTCCGGCGGTCGGTTCTAAGGACGAAGAAGATGGCGGCGAGGATGATAACGGATAAAATTATGGTTGCTGAAGCAACGACTGCGGCGATAACAACGTATTTGTCATTTTTAGACTGAAGTGGTGCGTTCACCAGCGTCTCGTTGCTAAATTCTACGTCAACGATGAGGTGTGTTTCTGTTGATAATGGCGGCGAACCAGAGTCCCTAACTGTGATTGTCAAGTCGTACACTTTCTCGTTCTGAAGTTTCCATAAACTAGAAACTTTTGTTTCTCCAGACTTAGGATCTATCGAAAAAGCACCATCCATATTTCCTGCAGATATGTCAAAAACTAGGGAAGAATTCTCGGCAAAGTCGGGATCATAGGCAACGATCTTTCCTATTACTGAATCCAATTCGGGAGCTCTGGAAATGAACACGGTGTGGTTGAAAGTTGTCGGGAACAGAATTGAAGGAACGTTGTCATTCTCGTCCAAAACGGTAATTGACACCTCTGAAGAATTCGTCTTGGGATGGGATCCTTTGTCGCGAGCCAGCACAGTGAAGATGTATTTTCTCTTGACTTCACGATCCAAAGTCTCTTGAACAATAACTGTTCCGTTGGACAGGACTTTGAACGGGATGATGCCATCAGGTGACTCAGCGATGAAGTATTCGATCTCGCCATTCAAGCCAGCATCCTGGTCAACTGCAGTTATGTTCCCTACCATAGTGTGCGCATCAAGATTTTCGCGGATTGAAAACTGGAAAAGCTGTTGGTCGAAGACAGGGAAATTGTCGTTGACGTCCGTAATGTGTAGAGTCACCTCGGCTGTTCCTGTTTTGGCCGGAGAACCTCGGTCGATGGCGAGAACTTGGAACTTCACCAAAGGTTCCTTCTCTCTGTCAAATTTTCTGTTGGCTGTTATGATGCCCTTGTCGTGTTCAATACGGAAGGACTGCCTTTGGGAATTCTGCACGACATAGTACCTCAGCTTGGCGTTGTCACCTGCATCTTTATCCAGAGCCATCAGGCTGACAACCGAATGCCCAATTGGACTGTTCTCTGGGATTGACACCGTATATCTTGGCCTGGTGAACACGGGTTCGTTGTCATTAACATCCATGATTGAGATTGGGAAGAATCCAAACCCGGCCAAGGGAGGACTTCCTTTGTCCTGGCACACCACACTGACGTTGTACCGAGACTTTACTTCCCGATCCAGAACACTGTTCACGAGCACCTTGTACCGTTTCCTCCCAGAAAGCTTCTCCAGAGCAAAATCACGGCTGGAGATGTTGCACGAAACGTCACCATTCTCCCCGGTATCAGAATCCTCTACCTCCACATAGGCCACAAAGAATCCAATATCTGCCGCCTCGGAAACGGTGTTGCCCTGTGCCAGGGTGTTGATTTTAACAACAGGTCTGTTGTTGCCAGAGTCCAGCACCGTGACCGTCACCACTGCCTGGGTCTTGAGAGGAGAGTCACCACTGTCGATAGCTTCCACGATCAAATACCGAGCAGCGTCTGTTTCGTATTCCAGCCTCCCAGCCACTCGGATCTCGCCGGTTTTGGAGTCGATAGAGAAGAGAGACTGGAGCTTCGAAGACTGGAGGTTGCTGAACTGATAGTGAATCTTGCCATTGTCTCCGATATCTGGATCATCAGCCGCCACTACGAGAACTGTGGAGTTGACTGGATCGTCTTCTTTGACGCTGACGCTGTAGGAGGAGTTGCGAAACTGCGGCGGATTGTCGTTCTCGTCCATGACGTTGATGGTGACGGCCAGAGATCCAGATTTGGGACTCGATCCACCGTCCAAAGCAATGATATTAAAGGTGTGTTCATCAGTCACCTCGCGGTCAAGAGGTTTCTTAAGCCTGAGATTGATCACGGAACTACCGTCCAAGTTCTTCTTGATAGTCAGCGAAAACAGGTCCTTATGTCGAGACATCTCGTACCTCTGAATGGTGTTGTTGACCATGGAATCGCGGTCCACGGCGCCGCTGATTTTCAACACCGTTCCTACGCTGGCCAGCTCCGATACGTCCATAGATATGTCCGCCGTCGGGAACGTCGGAGCGTTGTCGTTGATGTCTTCGACATAGACGAAGACCGTGGCTACGTTGGAGAACGTGCTGGCGGTGGAGTGGATGGCGACGTCGAACTGGATTCGGCAGACCTCGGTGAAGATGCACAGCTCCTCTCTGTCGATCCTCTCTCGGACTGTCACTGTCCCGGAACTGGAATCTATATTAAATAGATTCCCAGGCTTATTGTTCTTGTTTAAGATGCCGAACTGAAGGGTTTGCCTCTCAGCTTGAGACACATTTTGGAACATCTTGCTGTCTGATACGTTTCCTATGTACGATCCGATCGGCCTTTCCTCCTTGATCCGGATGACCAGGTCGGGAGTTTGTCCCAAGCAAGCTGCCCATAGGAGCACGAACACCACGATGACGTTGCGCCACATGTTGACGTCGGGGTATCTAGACACAGGACTTCTGATGTATTCTCGTCAAGCTGATCATTACCGGAAGTAGTTTATGTGCACCAGCTCTCGTTGGTGTCCGGCAATTCTGAAAGATAAATGAACAAGATTAAGTTTTCATTAAGTTTGTCGTTAAACAAGCATTCATATACACTACAGGATATTTTTCCAAATATTGAACTTAGTGTCTGTATACATTCCTGCTCTATTACGACGTAAATTATTCAATTCCCAGATTTACAATGTTCCAATCGTATATTTGACGACATTTAACATGGCCTGAAAGTTTAATAAATAATATCTAAATTGACAGGTACCGAATACCTGGATAGAAACAAAGCATCTAATATCGGGTCATGATCACGAACTATACTAACAGTTATCGATAAGCTAACGTAGTCAAGGATACTGTTAAGGACGTTCCGTAGAAACGAAAACTTTGGAACAGAATTAACAGAGAACGATAAGATAAGCTTGCTCTCGTATCAGGTGCGAACTAGTTTTTGATAAGTATTATGTCAAAGGCGTTTAATCCGTCGTGTATCTTCTTGATGAGAAATCTTGAAAGAAAGTGTCAGTCGTTAGGCAAATAAACTATCTGGGATACCCAAATAGTTGTTTGTGTAAGGTATCACCTTGTCGTTGATTTGCTTGTTTAATGGTTACTAATTTGGGTGTACGCATTAGATGCAATAGTTAAAACAAAGCGAACAGTATTCTATAGATACACTCCCTCAAACATTCGGTATTAGCCAAATTGTGTGCTAATATATTATATTACTGGGAAAGGAAGATCAGCTGAATGAGTCGTATAGACTGAGCTGTGTATACCATGCAACTCTAAACGTCCAGTCATAAGACAATAAACGTTAACGTTTAAGCTCCTATGTAACTCTACCATTATATATGATTGCATTTGCGATCCACGAGACTATACATTGATGCCTATCATATTTAGGAAAACATTTCAGGAATATAACAGTTGCGAGCCAGCGAGCTTAAACAATGTAATATCTGATTGTCCTGGTTGATAACAGGAAAGATCTTGACGCGCGAGTGTGTGTTACATAAAACTGGAGAGAATCCCTCACAAAACGTTAAACCAGGTGTAAGAAGAGACGCAAACAAAAGAAGCCCTCGCGAGATGATACAGTGGTGTTCGTGTTGGGGTGAATAGGGTTATTTAGCCCCTCTTATTACGGTAGCTCGCCAGAATAAATGGCCATTTACTTGAGATACCAGCAACACATGGCTACAAGTAACTACTTGGTTGAAATCCACTGCGTGCACTGAACAAATGATCGGCGACATATAAAAACACATAAAAGCTTCAAGTAAAAAGAAGCCAGACTAGAATAGGCATAATTGAGTGTGAAAACAGTGGTCGTAGTTCGGCTGTTGTTTGTGTTCGCTCAGTAGGGGCTGGAGGACGTAGTTCGAGCCTCGCCACAATACATCGTTATTCGGCGACATTTGGGTCGTGATCTTTGCCGAATAAAACTTGCTGGAAATATTAACGACTCCACCAGTCGTTTAGTTTGAGAGGTCGCTATTCACAACGTCTACAGTCCAGAGTTGGCAATAAGTGAACCGTGGGTTAGTAGATATTCAAATAGCCAATAAACAGTAACGAGATTTGGCATGGATTTGGCGGTCCAATCGGTCAGAAAACCGGATCACCATTACAAAATTGTATAAAGAAATTAAATGGCATGCGATGATATTAACAGAAGACCAGATCCAAGGCTAACAATTTGTATGTACATCGTTGAAATAAGTAGAACCCTGGATCAGTTGTCATGAGAACTGAAGCATTTGTCAGACTACAGCTTAATGTGAAGTAGAGAAGATAAGTGGCTTACCACCACATTATATTTTGTAACAATGTGGTTTTCAAATACGAGTACCAGAGACAATGTCTATACAAAAAAGTATCTAGAACAAAATATTGCTTTATCAGCGTTGGTCATACTCAAAGATACCAACCAGTTGTGGTTCGATCCTTAATGAACTTCAACTAACCTCAACAGATGTCTAAAATATGCGTATAATTTAATCACATCCACACCGCTCAGCTGTACTTGTATCAATGAATGGTAGGTACAGTACATGCACACGAAGAAAACTAAATACTAACGTGGTCATAAGTGTCAGATAATTCAATGCGGAACATCTAGTTTACAGAGAAGGCGTGTCAGAAGGAAATTAAATATTTCATTAGTATCAGGCGATTATTAATTAAATATGTGCATTTTGTTAACTTCAAGAATTATAAGCGTATTTCGATACACATGGACGTGATAAAAAATATATATCCTATCACGCGTAAAAAAAATAATTACTGGAGATTTCTAAACAAAACAAAACTAGAACATAGTTAAAATAGTAAGATGTTAATTATGTACTACAATATATCAAGTGACATATTATTTAAATGTTTGTAATCATTAATGTTAAATTAAAGAGGAGATGTATACAATAACCATAAAATAATAATATACCATCTCATGTTCCAGTATGTCATCATACACATTTAACAGTTTTTTAACAAGAGAGTGAGAGAGATAAATAGATAGAAAGAGAGTGAGAGATAGAGAGAGGGAGAAAGTGAGACAGAGAGGAGGGAAATATATATACATGTGTGTGTGTGTGTGTGTGTGTGTGTGTGTGTGTGTGTGTGAGATAGAGAGAGAGTGACACAGGGAGAGAGAGTAACACAGGGAGAGAGAGACAGGGGGAGAGAGACAGTAAAACAGATACAGACAAGGAAATTAAATATTCATATATCAAAATGTTTTAGACACAGTCTAAACCCATTATTAATTGCATGCATGTATAGTATGCAGCTGAAACATAGTCGCAAAACTTACCGAAAACAACGTAAAGTCCGTATTGGTACAGGTTTATCCAAGCTACTCTACAAGTCTGACCCGAACAGTAACACCGAGAAGAGACGCTGTGTGTTACCTATCCGCCCAATAAGACACTAATCATTCTTCTCGTGACAAGGGGAGACAATAAATACAAAGAAGCTCTTCACAAGCCATGGCCTGTCCCCAGAGACGAAAGACGGGCTGACTTGACATGTCACTCTCTGGGGACAAACTCCCCGTTACATCAATATAAATGCCATATTGTTTCAACGAAGTATTTTTATGACTGGAGGAAATGTACCGAAGGGGACTAGTAACTCGTGTTGGGAATGAGTAATGCCCAAAGATTACTTTGCCTCGGGATACAAGAGTGGTCAACAATACACATCTTTGATCGGATGATTAATCTTAACAATAATCAGTAAATATGTTCAGGTGTTGTATTATATTTCATTACAAACTCTATTTGTCTAGGTGGAAATTGTGTATCCATCGAATTCTCTGTGTCCCTCGACATAAAAATAGTTGTGTTACCGTTTAAGCTAGGAGTGCGACAAGGCTAATCACTTTGTCCTCTTCTTTTCATACTGGGGTACGTATAGATGTACACACGTATCTGAGTTTACTCTGGGTAAGAGATGAAATGAGTAAATATATCGTTGAATAGGATCACGTTGAATACCTGGACAAACGATACATTCATTTGCAATATTTCCAAACAACCGTTACTCGCGAATATTAGCTCAAACATACCCTGGATGTGGCGTGTGTGAAAATGAGTACTTGAGACGACACGTTTTAGTAACTTAAATGCCTTTTTTCTGATTGGGGAAAATGATAATAATCGGCTTCAGGTTGCACAACAATACCTGAGAACTAGTATTTGAAGTGTGAAATAATCATCTCACTGGTATTTTAACATCGGCGGTATTCTTATTTTGAAGGATTATCCATATGCCAAGCATAGATATTCCCATTTTGAAGGATGAACTAGAATATTAATATATGGAATACGAAGAATACAGTAGTATTGTATTACAAATAATGTATTCCTTGTGTCTTGTGATGGTTATACAACTTAGACACTTGTAAGAAAAACAAGTAAATCTAATTACCAAAAAAAAGCTGTATATGATCCAATTACCAAAAAAAAGCTGTATATGATCCAAGAAAACGAAACATATTGGTAAGGAAGTTACTAATGAAGGACGTCATGTTAAGACACTGGTACCGCGTATGCGTATATATCTCCCGGTAATGAACTCGTCATGTTAGGAGAAGGGTACCACGTACATTTCTGACAAAGGAGAGTTAGTGATGAAGACGTCATGTTAAGCCTAGCCTTAGCAGTTCGTTGCTTGCCGTGCAGGTATTGCTCTGAGTCACAAACCGGGGGCTGACACCAGTCTACAGATCCCAGTGTAGGTGTATTGCGCTATGGAGGAAGCAACATCAATGATCAAGTCCTGCTGACAGTGACATGCTCATCTCTCATCCACGTCCGTGTTGACAGACAGGTCAATGTTGTTATGCAGGTTTTGGCGTAACCGTGCATACTCTGGTGTTACTAGGCGTTTTGTCTCCCGGCCCATATCGCGTATTGTTAGAATTGATATATTTGTTATTCAATGTCGACAATGACTTTCACTAGGTATGCTATGTTTACAGATATATACAGTTTTCGATTTAATTTACTTGTTTGACAATTTTTTAAATTACAGCATGAAATTACCTCATCGTTTGAAAACCAAACAAACCAATGTACACGTAAACATTCATTAACAACTACATAAACGTATTAGATTTCCATGTAGTACTAATTTAGTTACATTGAAAATTTAAAGTAAATGTGGATATGCATGTACAGTAGTTTACATTTTGTTAAATTTAATATGTGAATTGCAGTCTACAAGTGAAAGTTAGATGGTCACTCACACATATGGATTAAAAGATCAAATCACTACGAGCGTAAGACCTCGGGCAGTGGTCAATGGTCAAATAAAAATGCCACGGTAATCCGTGATAAAATAATTAGGTAGCAACTCCACCCATTGAAAATATATATTACCCCAATTCAGGATTACTACGCTTAACAAAATATTAAGAGTAGACGGCGAAAGTGTCTTGAATGGCCGTGAATTCCATTGCAAAGTGCAGCGGCCAGGGCCAGTTATGAGTGACCGGAGCCAATTATATGTGATTGACAGATATGTACAAGTCGGTATGGTATGTCTCAGACGCCCATAGGGTATGCCCATCGGTGGTGAGACTGATATTGACATGTAGATGGCTGAAACAAGCAGTTAATCTTTGGTCTATATATGAAATCGACATGAATGACATCTGACAATGATCACCCTTGTGGTCAGTGTCACAGATTGCGCAACGTCAATCATCCGTGAAATTAACCCCATAAAGTCACGACTGTAATTACGGAAACATTTTCAACAACGGAATCAGCGTTTCCATGTGTCTACATCCATAGATAATAATAGTGAAGACAGCGACAGAAAACGATTTTTCACCCCGTCACTAAGGAATCTCAGAGGAGGGGTTCAGAAATCGACTAGTATTTTTTATGTTAGTGTTCAGAAATGATAAATGTACCACTTGAAAGCGTGGGTTAAAATCCATTTGAGCCGTTAATTCTATTTGCACTGCTGTTTTATTATGAACATTAACACCAGTCTGTCGACATTTAACATAGGAGTGGCGTCTGTCGGGATGGATTTAATTTACATATGTCAGTTTCATGTCTTTGTAAAGGGCTACTGTTTTCTTATCATTTTAAATAAGGTATTATACTTGGTTCACTTTATACGAGTAAGACTGTATACTTTAATTGTCGTATATATTCGACAATTCCAATATTAATTATATACTCTATAATTTATCTAAAATAGATAAAACATGTTTTCATTCATTAAAGTAAAGTACATTATATTAATAGGCAGTGTAACAATTGTTTAATTATGACAGAACACGGAAACAATTAGGTTCTTTCCACCATCCTGGGAACTGCCAATGTCTGGTTACCATGACAATATTCACCACCTATTGTCAGATTTCTGAGGTATTGTATTGAAATTGACTACCACCACAGAAGGTAGGAACATGCATATGGATAAGCGATCAACTCGAAATATTAAATGTGCACATTAGTCAAAGATTACACTGAAGTGAAACTACTAGTATTACACTTTCAAGATCATCGTGAAGGATTACGAAACTAATAACTCACCGATTCTAAGACATTATCCGTATCAGCTTATCAGTGATTCCTTGACCGACTGCTATCAGAGTTTATGATTCTGACATACAAGTACTGACCACAGCTCCTTATGTCTGACCAGTGTCCAGTCACGTGACTAACTGTCTGACCGTCATTACTGACCACAGCTCTTGGTCCGGCTCCTCTGTACTACAGCGTAATCGTTGCGCACACACGCTGCTAAATTATCATACAAACTGTCCATGTGCTACAATTATCACCCGGTCACTTTGGATCAAGCGGCGTACAAACAGAGTCTGCAGACTGCCTGAACTGACCACTCGGTGACTCTTGACCACAAGGCTGTAGCGGACACGCCCACCCTGGACGGTCATCGTAATCCCCCTTGTTTAGACGTGTTATCCTTTGTGGTGGAGGAACTAGGAAAATGTCTATTGTTTTCGTGATGGGTTGTTTTTATTAAGTGTTTTATTACTCTAAAAAGACGGTAAACTATAACCTTTGAAGTGGCCCCATTTCTCGCTTGGGCCAACACGCTGATGACCAAGTGTGATGTTACGATGAACGACAATGTAGGTATAATTGTAATATTAGTTGGCCTTTGTTAATGGTCAAGTTTACCATAGAGTAAAATAGGTTGGTCCATGGCCAGTAATTTCGTAAGATACACATGTGACATGCAAATATTTAGCGATTTCCTAAAACAATTAACACTTGCATCAGTTTTACACAATAAGTTATTATCTATTACGTTATTCAAGTCAGAGAACATCGTATTATTAATAAGTATATTGAGGTATAAAATTTGAATATCTATATACTATTGTATCGGTGTACCACAATATAAACAACAGGTATAATAGTTTATCTTAATAACTGCAATACGGTTCTGCTGTAAATTTACCAACCACAATAATATCAGACAACGACAAAATGTGTATGTAGTGCAATTAACGCTACGTTTTCGTCCATTCGTCAGTAATCACACGCCTCCAGTAAGGTACTTCTGGTATTCTACTGTTGATTTCTATCAAAGCTTACTTAACTTTATGGATAACACGCACTATGAAGGCGCTAACTGCAGCGACAGAAGTTGATAAGTCATGCCACTGCAGCTTTAACAGCCCACGGTCTTATCAAACGTACGTGACTCGGTAATTCATCATTACGAATGGCTGAATTCGCAGAGCATGTGCGCTAGAACGCTACTCGCAGCACGAACTCCTACTTCGTATATCTCAAGTGATATTGATGAAACGCACTTCATACCAATGTAACGTGCTTACCTTCGAACACAATACATGAAGTGATAAACAACTCTGCATATAAATGTGAGTGTGAACATTTCGAGATCACTCTTGGAACACTTAGTATTTTGAGAACAATAATTTCATTGGATAATAACTAAGATGATAAGATGCTATACTATCAAATGAATTATACAATTGCAATTTAACACTCAAATATTATTGTTTACATAAGTGGGTATGTTATGATTTGCTTAAATAAAACAGTACAAATAAATTAACAATAGACATTATTTTATTTTTTAATAAAATATAACAAGCCAACTATCCGCGTATAGGGAATTGTGTCTGGGGTAGACTATGAATAGTACAAGAAAAATACAGTAGCTGTCCATTTCAGCATATCAATCATTACCTATATGTTACTACAATATTGTGTGGTTGTTTATCCACAGTAGGGGCTCTGGTATGCGCGTGCTCATTAAGCTTCTTGTATATGGCCAATGTCTGGTGGTCCCAGATGGCTGGAATGACACGCTATGGCCATTTGAACAAAACGGGAAGTCCTAGGTTAAGACAGAATGCGAGTTGAATGCGTTACAAAATTTCGGAAATTCTACCACTGATTCTTTCAATTTTTAAAGATTTGTTGAAATTCCGG
>JAULBP010096481.1:0-11424 GCA_032355345.1 Lepetodrilus pustulosus
TTCTCTCTCTCTCTCTCTCTCTCTCTCTCTCTATCTCTCTCTCTCTCTCTCTCTCTCTCTCTCTCTCTCTCTCTACATACATACATACATACATATATAAATATCCCTTTCTCACTCTCCCTCTATCTATCTATCTCACCCTCCCCCACCCTCTTCCTCTCTTATCTCTGGCTCCTTATTAGTTTCCCCACTGACACTCTTTTCTTCACTTTCTCTGCTCTATAATGATATGTGTTATATCTGTGTGGTGATCTATGCATCTATTCGGCTAGGTATTTATCCATTGCACATCTGCTAAGGTCGAGTAGATAAAGACCACACATACATGGTGGTATATGGTCTCAGTCGCATAATGACTAGCATATCACTAGTACAACAGCACGTGAGCGACCATTCCCTAACGAAGGCTAGAAAACGAGGATACCATCGTTCTATCCCGCTATTGAATACACCCCCAGCGGGAGACCTTACGAGGAGTAAAAGGGCGGAGTGCCCCCTATCGGGCGTGCATTCTCTTCTCCGCTAGATGGCGAGCCCATCTGTCCTCATCACTGGCTATTGAGTCTCGACTTCAAAGATGGGCAACAATCGGGCACCATTGCTCGGTGTTTGCGGGGAAAGGATATTATATTTAGCATGTTTTGTGAGGAAATTGCTGCGTGGTTTGAAAGACCCCTTGCCGTGGTCGAATCCTAGACGTGAGGAGAAATTTCAACTGTAGAGGAGCAAAAAGCCATGCCCGTCGTTCACGCATCGTAAATCTCGCGGCTGGATCCATATAAACACTACGAGTATAAAGGTTTTGTATAGCGACCATAAAGTGGCACTATTTCTTTACTAACAGTTAACGATTCAATAAAGAGGCCTGTTTAAGATGTCAAGTGCATTCTGATAGTTGACGTGTCGTTTAGCTAGCATGTAGAGATCACCATATACCCAGCATCCCATTGGGTTAGCAGTGGAGTTTTGAGCATCCTTCAATTCTTTTTAGCCCTACCTATAAAAATTACATGGAATGCGGCGTGTCTCATTGTAAAAAGAATCTCATTATAACGCTGGTGTACGCATTCTAGTCTTCCAGTCTCGTGATAAGCTTTGATGATCAAACGCTATAATATATTCGACAATCATATTAATAATCAAAAGATGCTGAGACCAAATCCGATTGAAGATTGAAAGCAGTGATTCTTTTTTATTAACAATAACGTCGTTCCAATAATAGAACAAGTGCCATATTATAGTAAGAGGGTCAAAGGGCATATAGTACTTCCGTTGGTACGGTATTTAAGAAATTCGCTATTTTCTGGTATATTGATTCTGTATTTCTAGTTCACCCTCAAATCTGACTGCATGCGCATGTACCGGAAGTTACAAAGTTTTAAAGCCATAATTCAATAGAGCACAACCCTTTGTTTAGGGCATCTTCTACAGCTACAACTTCATAGTGTTAAAACATTAGATAAAAATCAAGGACAATAAAGCATTATTCTGTCCTTCCATATGGGCATAAAGCACGCACAAATCGTTATGTTTCACGGGCAGTTGAATAAAACAATCATGATAAATAATTCCCAATGCCATATTCGAGACGTCAGTTCAAACTAAGACTTCAAATAACAGACAATTCCAATTTTTTTCATTATTAAAATAGTCGATGATATTTCAATATGAAATGCGTCATTTTCTTTCCCTGACTGAACATATAGTCATACGAGAATGAGTATCTTGGAGAAGCTAGGTTCAAATGGAGATAAGTAACTAATTGAAGATTCTCCCTCTATTTGTTCGCTTAGCTGTAAACCTTAATGAAATTGGAAAATTATGATAAATCCTCATTGCCAGCCAGAGAGGATTTTATGTCGAGGACTTAGCGAGGACTCGGGGAAGACGAGTCAGCAACAATGGCTTGAAGGAAGGCGTAAGAAGATCTCTAGAGCTTTCCCCTGAAATACCTGATAAATTTAATTATCTTAAAAATTCGCACTTAATTTCTTTTTCTCCCCTTCTTGTAGTCCGCAGGTGCGAACTTGACCAAGATCGGATCTCGTATATGAATGTCAAATTGAGAGTGCACAGATTAATTTCCCGACGATTCCTAAGAAATCTCTCCGGGTCTTATCATTCTTTAGTCCTTCGCGAAGGCTAAATTAACAAGAAATCTCTCCTATGTGCGTGATTGCTTGTAAAATTGCCTATGTAATGCTCTCTGGCAAAAATAATCCAATATTTCATTTGGAGTCTCATCTTGTTGTTTATCGTCATGCTTGCATTCCAATCACGCGGCGGGATACGCAGAGAGAACATGTTGCCCTAAACCTTCTACAACGACGTGCACAAGTCTTCTGCCAGGATTCTGGTGTGTTTTTCTTACGATCCCGGAACAGGACCTCTAACGTTTGTTTTTGCTGAGAATATGCTTTCCAATAGCATAGCATAGTATACTGAACGTTATATATACCGTATATACTTCACTCAGCAAGGAAATTATCATATTATTCTTTTAATTATTATTGTATATGTCACAGCTGACGTGATGATAGCGTTTACAAGCGTTTCCATGCTCTGATGGTATCAGTACATATCTTTAATTATATTAAACATGTTGGAATACAGATTGAAGGTTTTACTAAACATTCCTATGGTATTAGTCCGGTTTGGTTGCATTTATGAATAGTTAGGTGGTTTAGTGTGATTGCACTACTGAATAGTTCGATGCTTTTGCTTTACAGTTTGATGATCGTATTGATAGTTTCGTCATATTGAAACCATGCAGTATAATTGCAAGCAGTGATGGCATTTAGTAGACAGTTGATCGTTAGACGAACTTTAGTATTGTCCTATTTCTACTAAACAGCAGCATACAGTTGTGTTTCCCTTTCGTTCATCTTACATTTATCAGAGTGTAGTTGTACTCCTTCATTTCTTATTCAATGGCTATATGAAGAAGAAGTTTTTAATAATCGACCGGTATGATAATGTGAGAACGTCCCTTTCTTGTCCAAATTAGTTATCAGAAAATTGCCCAAACCCGATATCACCAAAATACACATTGTATAATTTATCATGTTTTATAATATTTTTCAAGATTTTCAACACTCAGGTTACAATGTCGATTGCAATTATGACAATATGACGCCTGTGGCTATATGCAATCTGAAGCCATTCATAATACATATTATTTTACAACTCAAATAACCAATATCCCCGAACTAGTATACTTGGTGACGAAATATGATGTAGCTGTAATAAAATATTCACATTTTTTGCTTCTACGCCATAATTCCTTGACGGCTTAAAGGCTATTCATATCTACTTAAATCTTTGAACATAGCTAATGTGCTGGAGTAAATTTAATTAAATTTAAGATAAATTCAATTAAAATAAATTATGATCCTATGTACATGACTATTACCTCATTATGAATAATTAATTCATTATATGAACTCAATTAAGTTTTCTATCTCTTCACCCTGTTCTAAAAGTATCCGCAAAAACCTCAAAATTGAAAAATGCATAGCATGTCCACTTTCATATCGATATAGGTTCTATTTTTTATTACCTATATAATAATTGTTTTAATAGGATAATTAGATCAGGGAACATCAAGCGTGTTTGTGCAGGATCGTGAATATAAATTTCAAAATGAAAGTCACCAAGAAATGTGAAAATCCGCCTTTTTTTCTCGAGGACCTGGGTGGACTTCTGTGAAGGTCATAGCCCAGATGTTCGTTCATACATCGTTATTTTATCTAACGCCGCTTATCCAATCAGTCAAGACCTCACTACATTTTAAAATCGGGGCTCGAACGTTGTCAAGGGAAAGAGGAGTCTCCATCTTTAATTATCCCATCCAGGACAATTACACCACTGCGAACACGGCGAACTTATGCCGGAGGGTATTTCGTCAAGTTTCCGTTCCCGTTGGAAGACTCGCACATGTTACGTTAAAGCTCTAGGACATCGCTTTTCTCACCTTGCGCAAAAGATTGCCAGAACTTTCGGTATCGCTGATTAGTGTCCATACGCCATTTTAACACCCCAAGATTTGTCAGAACTTTCAGGATCTTTGATTACTGTCCATACGCCATCTTAACACCCGAAAAAATCAGTCCGCGATGTATTGTGACGCTTCGTAGCTATGATTCACATAGTCTGAGCCGGCCTAAGCCATTGCGTTTCTCGTACACCTTTTGAAATATTAATTAAAACCTGACACATCTGGGATGATTTTTCTCGAAAAAAATCAAATCGCATTCACTTGACTAAACAATCTTTCGCTCCAAAGGACATGGTGAGTTAGGTCCGTACCTCATTTGCATATAACTCTCTTTGTGCTTTGCTCAAATCTAGTCCCTAATACTCATTTATTTCCAGGCCCTTCGGCTCATCTTGATAATAATAATAAACGTCACCAATTTATTAAATCGTGAAAGCAGCCATTTTCTTGCGAGGGTAGCGCAGTTATCAGCGAAGAAAATTTCCGCTACGTTGAGCACATAACTATCTCAGATACCGTTAAGGCAGAGGAATACCAAATGTTGGAACTCTGCTGCAAATTGGAAGCTTTGGATGCTGCCGCGGATGCCTTCTTTTCTTCTTACAAGCGGACCCTTCGCCGAGGTTTCGCACAATTCTTCTAATTTGCACCCCCATGAATGTTGATATTAGGCTTAATTACCTTTCTTAGAACTGAAGAAATTTATCAGTCCCTCGATGTAGCTAGTTTGGGTGTCCAGAAATCACGGATGATCGCGTCGACTGGGTCACGCCGCAGCCTAGCCTTGGTGACAAGTCTCTCGTTAAGAGAATAAAGGGCCTGGCAAGTAGATGGAGGGACTTCTTAAAGCACTGTTAGCTAGACACGGTTATTCATCAACGCAACGGTGTTCGCAGGAGCAGAAATGAAAGTAATTTATATCCGGACTGATGACAGGGTGATGGGAATTCACCCCCACCTCCTCCCCCTTCCCCCTTTTCCCCCTTTTCCCCCTTCTTTCCCTTGCTCCCCGTTTCGCTGCAAGATGAAAACAAATTACTGCACGTTATTCACGTGCCTCTCTCGCTCGTATTCATAGAAAAGCATGCTCCGTCCGTGCATCACGGGGTTGAACCTGGACGTTGAGCGTATAGGGCGTCCCGTCGGCTTGACA
The DNA here is from genome assembly GCA_032355345.1 of Lepetodrilus pustulosus. Lineage (NCBI taxonomy): Eukaryota > Metazoa > Mollusca > Gastropoda > Lepetellida > Lepetodrilidae > Lepetodrilus > Lepetodrilus pustulosus. The sequence goes on from JAULBP010096481.1 coordinate 5,151, forward strand.
GCCGCGCCAAAACACATCCATCATACCATTTTTCTTCACAAAATGGATTCCGTTTCGATCTGCGTATCTAAATCGGGGTTATCGCATGACCAACTCCCAAACGTATTTACAAATATTTTCCAACGGCGTTCGACATGTACGTCCTGCTAGGGGGGAGTTAGTTTATGAAACGCGACGCTGCATTGGGTGACGTCAATGATTCCGTTAATTTTCCATCTCTTTTCCATGCAATTTCCTCTTTATTCGCATGTTAATTCCAACCCGTCCACTTTTCACGCACAGTTGGGCGCCATTTGTGCACAGAAACGGTGGCCTTGTTTGTAAATGCAGGATACCTGTTCTAAACCTGCGGGGGGGTCCTATTCTCGAAACGTTCTTACGATCGTACGATAGTAGGGTTACGAACGTTCTTATGCTAAGAAGATCGTAAGAACGTTTCGAGAGTCGGTCCCCTGGATCACGCCCAGTGTCTCAGAATGATCTATTTCTACACCTGCCGACTTTGGTGTACTTCGTTCGCATTTTTCTTTTTCTTTTCATTAAAAATCCTTAAACACTTCACGATTTTATTCGCCGGTCATTAAGTCCACGTGCATACGCCTCTCCGTGTATCTGTGAAACAGGGATTATTCGTCACCACCTTGTACAGACGTGTCTTATATATTACAGTACATAGACACATCACTCAAGCAGTACACACACGAGAAAGAACATATTTTAAAGTTTAAAATTGCAAAGTAATACACCTTTTTTAAAGGGTAGGACAGTTATCTTTCTTCGAAGGACAATCACTGGTAATTTCTGGAGGAATAGCAATGGTGTTTAACTAATTATCTGATTTAATATGGATGAGCAGTGTTATTGTCTTAAGGTTACAAATAGGCTCAGCAACGTCCTTTCTGAAGGTTGAAATGGCGGATATATGTCAATTTGTTTAAGACAAGCAATGGTAAATTCTGAAGGTTGCAAGTATGATGAGCAGTTGCCTTTCTAAAGTTTGCAAGGCTGCCAGTTATTAATAGTTGAAAGACAAGCAATGGTATTTTCTGGAAGTTGCAAGTATGGTGAGCAATTGCTCTTCTAAAAGCTGCAAGCCTACTAGTTATTAATATATAAAAGATAAGCAATGGTATATTCTGAAGGTTGACAGTAGGATCAGCAATTGCTTTTCTAAAGGTTGCAAGGGATGCTAGATTATCAATATTTGAAAGACAAGCAATGGCATTTTCTGAAGGTTGCAATTAGGATGAGCAATTACATGTACTAGTACCTTGCTATAGGTTACAAGGACCGCTAATTATCAATGTTTTTAAGTAAAACAATGATATATTCTGGAAGTCGGTATGAGAATAGACAATGCTATCTTCTCTATGATGTGCATGTAGGACTGAACAGTGTCCATGCTGAAGACTAGACTGAGATAGGCCGCCATGAAGAACGATCATATTTATCCGCCAAACCAATATGTATCTCGATTCATTGAAATTTTACATTCTCCCCTCATTAAGTCGCCGGTCGCCATTGCATCATAAACCTCATGCTGTGGGATTGGCCAGTGGGATGACTCCACTAAATCTACACAATTGACGACTGGGAGAGCATAATTGACGACAACATATCTTAAGTGAAATTCATTGGGAACACCCCTATGGGACCAATACCGGAGACTGCCGATTGACTCCGTCTTGAAGGATGAAGGCCAAAATGCCTGGCAGTCTCAAGCTCGCATATCAATTTGCGAAGACGTCTTGATGGTACGAATGGAAATCTTAATTATGATCATCTCACCGCAAGGTAATCTCCAATGCGCTTCATCATTCACCAAGGAAATGCTTCCATTCTGCCAAACCACAAAAGCTCAGATGGTTGGATATGGTCTGCCGAAGATTTGAGATGGGTTTTCTGCTCAGATATAAAAGTAAAACATGCGGGGAATTGTCAGCAAATGTGTATTCTGTAAATATTTCCCAACCAATATAGAAATTACTTTGTCACGATTTTCAGTTTTATAGATAGTATACTGTATTGATTCTGTGAACAATCTTTAAAATTTTGAGAAACGTTGGTCGAGATTTTTTACTGGATAGAATACATTCTGTAACTAATTTGAAATGATTTGAGAAACACTTTTTATCTCTATCTTTTCAGGCTATTTTCTTTTAACGTAATATCTTATGTAAACACTGCTGATGCATTATGACCAACTTTGATACAAAAACTCGTCTTAATTCATTATGTTTCGTATTTCATATGTCATACCAGTGTGTTATTCCTGTAAGTAATACCTTCCAGATACAAACATACCCATTGAATACAATTTATAGAACTGTAATTATCTCAAAGCTTTTAATATTACCATATGTGTGCATACGCGAAACAGGCACTAAAACCAGGCACCAAAACTATGCACTAAAACCAGTGCAAAAGATATACCGTATGCTAAACACAATGTTTTGGTATCCGTGTTTTGTGTCATCGTGGCGGTAATTAACTGTCACGTGGTCGCATCACTTCTACAGCGCCACCTATCGCTCGCAGGTGTATCTCGCAAGGTGCAAATTAATTAGTAATTAGTAGGGCGATTGGTTTATAAAACAGGGGAAATTACTGCCAATATATTTAGATCTGTACCAAGATTCGTTTTCTAGATAAATAGCACCGAGTTGAGGTGTGGAAAACAAAAGCAACTTTTTTATACTGTGGTATTTATGTTTGGTATAATATTTTTAATTAAAGCTAAACTAAATTGAAAAGAACGTCAAGTATTCTTCCCAAAATACCATGAGGTGAAATAGTATCGGTTGAGTATTGCACACAATGTTAAGGAGATAAGAATGCGCAAATGCGCAAATGCAATAGCTCATAATATTATTTACAATCATTCTAATGAAAGAACTTACAATCTGTGTATTTGTATTTATATATTGCACGAATTCGACCCCCAACAGCTGCATGTTATATTTGTGTGTGGTATCAGATTGATAAACTAGCTCGTATGGTAAAGTTAGCTCTACGTGTAATTTATGTAAATCTGTTCTTTAAAAAATGACGAAATTATTATCATTGAAATTATTAAAAAATAATTATCACCGACATTGAGGTTAAGATTAGTCAAATTGGCGAGGGTGACGGTTGTGTGTATAAGGCTAGTTCTACACACTAGACGTAATGCTGTAAGTAAAATGTGTGTACATACTACAACATTAATCTTCATTCTTAACATTAAGGGTTAAAGTATTCTATACAAAACAGGCGTTTACTAGTATGGATGATTTTTTGTCATGCCCCATCTTTTAGATGTAGTTAGAGGATGTTTTCCCGAAACAATATATTGTGTTTTTTCAAGTCAGGAGGACTAATTAAAACTGCTCGAAATGCATAAGCTTTCGTTACTTTCTAATGTAATCTTATTTTTACGGTAGATTTATTAATGCAAATAATGAAAATAAATATGCATGTATATATGCATTATTGTCACTGTTCACTGACAACCATGGTGATATATATTAGTATATGCCACCGCTTTGCTAATAATGCTATGCTTGCCACTAATATTTGTGCATTTTCCAAATTATTGAATTATTTATTTTCGCATTTATGTACAAATTCCAAGGTAAATAGTTTTTGAATTACTATCAGCTATCGATTGGTTTACCTCATACAGCGTCGCTTTTGAGCTAATAATATCCAGACAACCGTGATGATATCCATGTTATCAGATAATGTTGCTTTCCACACGGATGATTATTACATTGTGCGGCATTCTTCGAATGTCCATAGCTTCCTTGACGTGTCTTCATTTGTGACATTTCTCTAAACTTTCTTCTATTATTTTGGTTACATTACCGGGAGGTTTATTCACTTCGTTTATTTCACGCATACCGTAGATTACATGACGTGAACTAAATAAATATACTGTTAAAATTTCGAACTAAAAACTAAATTCGTTTTCGGATGTATGGGGTGAAGCTCAGTTAATATACATGGAGCAAGCATAGTTTTGACATTAACTGTTCAAGTTTTGTTGGTAATATGTTTACACTAGCCAACAGCATAGTTGCTCGATACTGATTAACTAAACAGTTTTACATAATAATATAATGTTGTATTTATTCTCCCAAATTAATACAAACTAATAGCTATAGCATGTAGGCAATTCATTGCAACATGGATTCTTTTTTCAGAATCGTTTGATTGCAATGCATGAAAGCTTTCAAATCTCCTCTCGTGTCCCAAAACCATGCGTGTTCCATACGGAATATGTGTTTGGAAGGACGCTCTAACAAATAGCTTTTTCAACCATTATTTTCATTTGCGAAGTTAATCTCGTAGACTCTTGTGTTCAATTTAGACCGGAGATAAAAAAGAAAAATTGGGGTGATGTTTATGACGCATTTAATTTTGGGGTATCTGGTGATTGCGCTAAGGGATTCTGATTGGCCTTCGTTCCTCCTTTTGAGAAGAGTTCTTGGTCGTCGGGGACACTCCGGGGAAAACCTAGTCAACCGAAAAATTTGTAGAAAACATTAAACAGAAGGGGGAGTTTCGGTGGAGTAGAATTCTGAGGTAACGTGCTGTAGTCACGGATATCAGAGTCAAACTGATCACTGTCGTCTCCATGTGATTTCAGACGAAGAGATGGACTCTACCCGTCTCAATAAATCTTGTTTTTAAACATTCGCGAGTTTTGACGTTAATTCATTTTCAATAGTATTCTCTGCCAAGAGTGTCGTAAATTGAAATATTTCTCTTCAGGACGATTAGATTGGAGGTTATTGTCGATGTCACATAATAAATGCCCGTCTTCCTTTGGTTTCGAATCGAATGAAGAAAGCATTTTATCATTTCTACTGCAGTAAAGATCAGTTGGGTAAACCAGGCTTTACGTCTTGTTTATATTTAATAACATGAACATCAAACCAATATATGCTAAATCGTTTATTAACTAATAGGGGGATTCAGTTTGAAATATAGGAAATGTTACAGGATGCGTCTTGTGCATGAATTTAATGGTGTAGAAAGTCATATAACCGTTTGAGGTGGAAAATATCCTCATTTCGGTTTTATAAAGTAATGTGAATTTACCATTATGATTACAGAATCATCGTCCTGTACATATTCATGCATAGTATACCTCTTTCTATAACGCTCTTTGAATTATGCGTATATCATACTTCATATTGTGTTTATTTGGTTTACGATAAAATACAGATACACCCGGCGAACTATATTAAAACGAAACAAACATGAAATAGTTATTCAAAAAATATCATCATTAAAAAGTATGCCCATTTCCTCTACAATATTTCTTCTTCTTTTTTTTAACAAAGGACACCTATTCTTTTTTTATATATATTTGTAACATAAATAATAAATTATCCTCCAAGATACCCTCATGTTCGTCGTCACACAACCAGCGAAAAATATCACGTCGTTCTAGCGTTGGTGACTAAATGAATGTATATTGTTCTCAACCAACACAACTCGCAAATTCTTCATGCCAGACAAATATTTGCTTGACTGCTTGCTCGATGACCTCTGGGACTTCGAGAGTGAGGACTTGTCGTGGAATATTATTTAGATTAGAACATAAGCATCGCCATAATAAATCCAGGAAAAGTACAATAAATGCTGACACAAGACTGTGGCTGGTCATAAGTCATATTTGTGACATCTGACAGTCTCTGCTTGTAGGCTGTCTCTTGCGAGACTGTAAAATGGATAACAGCTTAGAAAAAAAGGGGCATATACACGTTCATATGTAGGTTATAGACGTGGAGATTATTATTTTATTAAATTTTAATTCTTAAATTCTGATATTATGTTTTATGTTCAAAAGTAGCTCAAGGATATGATTTTTCATAAATATGTTTTGGGGTTGAATAGTTGTGCTTATGAAGTATAAATGGTAATGTGTTGTATAATGTTCAAAGGTGTGGTCTGGGGGCAATAACATGCTTACACTTAGTGTTACGGTAATATACGACAGCTTTCGCAAACATTCCTTTTAAATACGGTAATACCAGCGGATATTTAGAATAGCATAAACAATGTTTTACAATCTGGGAAAACACTCCGATATATTTCTCTATTATATTTATATTATCTGCCGTGGATACCACATGATATTAATGTATTTAATACGAAGAGAATATCACCCTACGTGAACATAATCATTAATTTACTTACTAGTAATTCACAATAAATAATTTATGTTATACGCACTTAGTTTCTTGTATTTGTTATTTCGTATATATATATATATATATATATA
>JAULBP010096491.1:0-11424 GCA_032355345.1 Lepetodrilus pustulosus
GCGTACACCCTGATTTGGGCCCGGATAACAGTACTATCCTATCAGAAAATGAAGACCACACTACGAGAGTACAAACTTTTTGAGTACGATTACACCCTCAAGCAAATTGTAAATAAATCCCTTTTGAACAGTCTACTCAAAAAAGTTCCCTAATCTGAAGGCCTGGATGAGCAAGTTTTACACTAGTGACCAGCAGAACATAATTACGATGTTGATTCACTTACATTTTCCTTGTCTATCTCTAACTGGAGATGTTCCTTATATTGAGGACTCTGCATAAATGACAGGAACGCCATGTATTGTTGACGGAAGATTTCTGAAACATAAAATATAAACAATTATTCAGTGTCGTGTGTGTGTGTGTGTGTGTGTGTGTGTGTGTGTGTGTGTGTGTGTGTGTGTTCTCACAACTCTTTTTTTTCTAAATTGGAGTTTAGAGCCACTCTCAGGATTCTTTCACTAATATCACGGCTTCTCAGTTTGTTTTATGGCAGAATGAAACCCGCAACATCTGTAGTGCTGAATATTGCAGTAATCAGACCAAGGATGGTAACTGCATTGTCACAGTACAGACAGAGCATCCTACCACGATCGCGTCAAAAAAGATAATTTTCGCCATATTTAGAAGTAGTCTAGAGTACAATATTGGTACAATAAATATGCATAGAATAAAAACAAGCATAAAAAAAGGAAATTGTTTTGTACATACTGGGGCCTGTTCCACAGAGCGATCGTAGCACTATGCGAGCCGTAACTCCAATACACTGACATAGAGCAATGTCTCGTAGCACTACGATCTGTGGAATGGAAACCAGGTATTCGTTTACGACAGTTGCCAGTTGTTTCCTGCCCCTTACCTAGAAGCTGCTGGAGAGCGGGGGGCGTTTCTAGCGACGAGACGGTCTGATGCTGGGTGGTCAGTTTGAAGTACGAGCTGGAATGTTCGGTCATGCTGCGGTCATTGTACCTCGCGTCATCCGTCCCTGAAGAAGCAGACACAAAGTGAGAGTCGAGCTGAAGGCCGCGCACTACAGGCCACAACAAGTTAATTACTTGTCTACGGTAAAAATTTGGCAAGAATGTATTTTCAAAAATCATAAAATTATTACCTTGACATAACCGATGAGATATCATGAATATTATGGCAAAGTTTGTGTTACTTGTTTTCACCTCTTTTCGGCTAATAAAATCATCACACATCCTTGAGTGACAGATAGGAAAATATGACAATTTGTAATTGATTTGTTGTGACCAAACGACATATATCTAATGTATATATACACAGATACATGTACAACTAATAAAAGACAACAACATTTGCATGCCCAAATCAACCATTTCAGAACATTCACAACAGTTCCACAAACCTGTTAAAACTTCCAACTGAGAAATGGCATACATCAGTTACTAGTTTTAATGATACAATATAGTTATCAAATGCAAAGCCATGTATTGAATAAAATAGAAAGCTATCTTGTAGCTTGCCTTTTTTCCAAATAATTTGCTAATGAATCCAAATACCAAGATGGAAACCCACCCCATATACACGCATGCAATCTGACAGTCAGCTCAATAAAATACATATTTACAGTCGACTGTCTATGTATCTCTTCATCATTCTTATCAAAGAAATAAGGAAAAGGGAAAGCAATATATAGAGAAAATCCCTGCATGCTAACTTTTCACACATAAAAAACATCCCTGAAAAATAATCCAATAATGGTTGGCAGATTTGCAAACAAATAACAAGTCGAATCAATGCATGCATCATCTGAAATTGAAACCAACATTTGTCATGTCGACAAATACGAAACAAAGCGCATGCTGTCAGCCCATTCCAATGACAAATCGCCTGACCGCCGAATCGGCTAAACCTCACAAAAACAGTTCAAACACTAAGAAAAACCTGGATACACACGATCAAAAACACTAGCAACAGACAGACACACCAACCCGGACTTGATTCCATAATACAACAAACAACCAACAGGAAAAGACGAGGCTACATCATCTACCTTTTCCCGATGTAGACAGTAGAGTATGAGTGTGCAATAGGCTGAGTCCGTCCAAGGCCAAAGCTTTATTTTTGTTGCGAAGTTTACTTGCTTTAGTTGTAGGGATAACTATTTTCCTTCGAGCTGAAACGATGGAAATGCCAGCTATTACCATTTTTTGTCGGGAAGGGTGGGACAGGGAAAGGAGTCTAAACGTGCTGCACCAACTTTTTCATGCATGCAGTGAATACTGTCTTAATACGCAAAACTGTGGTGCTTACTTCTCAACATTCCCAGTGCAAAACTGTGTTGGAACGGGTATTTTATGTGCCAATGTGCAAAAGATTTCAAAGAGGATTAATTGAAAATGCTAATAACCAAACAAACAAGTTGTTCGAGGTCACCTCTAATAGTGTTACTATGATTTTAGCTACATAACGTGGTACAATGAAATAGTACATATACATTTTGCTTCTGTACTAATTCTACCAAATATTCAACATAGGCATACTAATTTCAGCTATAACTACAACAAATAAAAAGGAAATTTTGGTTATCGTCTCTTTTCATTATACTTAGCCAGTCATCCAGTTATCAAAACAATATATTCTCTCAATGCATACTTGTATAAATTGAACCTGTCGTATTTCCACGATTAGAGTCCTCATTACTATCAATTAAGTGACTTCTCTTCGTAATATTACCTGCATACCTTGATAACAATGCTACAATTATATGGAACTCGGTAGTACAGCATTGTTAGTAATCGAACAACAATGACTATCATGTCATTCATCCATAAAACCTATACCTCAAAGTGCAAATATGGTGATAACAATCTTTATTTACTATGATTCCCATGCAGCAATACAGTATCTATCTTGAATTCTTTCATTTGTTAAAAAAAATTATATATATTATAAAAATTCAATAATAATGAAAATAATAAAAAGTAAAATTTTAATTTAATTTCCCAAGCAAACCAAATCCAATCCAAATGTTGACTTTCCCAGTTTGCTGGGGCATGACTGTTAATTGGATACATTCTGCATGATGCCTGACGAGACACATTCATAGTACCAAACACACCTTTTCTGTCTCGTCGCTTCTTCTGTAGAAGACCGTTTTTGAGGTGCTTGATATGTTTCTTTTTCTTTTCCGTACCAGTCACCACATGCATCTGAAAACAGAGCAAATATTCATTAAATTCAAGTCTTCCAAAGGAATGAATCCATTACACATAAAATATCTTCTTCCATAAAGCCTGTAGTAGACTATGAAACAAACAAGCTCTGTATGCCATTTGGCACATAAAGCATCTCTGTGATATACAACTGTGACAAAGCCCACAAAGACAAGTTCCAAAATAAAACTTGTTTGATATTTTGCCTTTTCTTATACACAGCAGTTATCATTGTTGTGAGGTGAGTAGCATACAAACTTAAAGTCATTTAGGAGCGCTCTGACATCAAATATCTTTCAGATGCAAAAGCGCACCAATCTATTTTCATAGTCAACTGGTTTAACCCTATCTCTGCTGCAGGCAACCAGAGATGTCGTAAAGAGCTGTGTATTTGCATAATCCAGCAGGGAGTGGGGTAAAACAAGAATATGGAAGAAGATTGTTTATTGGTTGTTTTTGGGGGGACAGAACCACTTTCAAGATCATTGAATTCTTTTTCAGTTGAAGCCAGGAAAGAACACCTACAACAGCCAATGAGACGAGTGTCTGCATCAACGTACCTCATCATTCTCCATGTCGCAGCTAGACGTTGGCGACTTGGGTCGAGCGGCCACCCACTCGGCCCAGCCTCGCCTGGTGGTCGGACCGTACTGTCCGTTCTCGTCCGTCGTCGTAGTTGCGTTGCTGGTGTTGCTGGCAGAGTCGAAGTCGATGAGCTTTGCCGCCTGGTAGTTGTGGTCGTCGTGCTGGTGGAGCTCCTTGCGCCGCTTCTTGGTCTTCTGTTCCTGAAAATAGTTTTTGCAAACGTTGATGCTTGCTCTCTATTGTGAGATTGGAAAAGAATAGCTACAGGGATGGATCTGGATTGTTTGTTGGAGGTTGGAGGTACTACAGTCAGGCATGGCAACACACAATTGATATCAGCAGAAAACAAGCGCAGGGTCAGCAGGCTCCAGGCCATAGCCATGTGTTGGGCAAGTAAATCGATGGATTTCTGCGGATACGTGGAAAATTTTCATGCTCATACAGTAGATTCACAGCATTGTCTTCTTCTTTAAAGTATTTCAAGTTTAGGGGACAATAGTTGGTCAACCCTCCTCCATAAATCATCCAATGATCTCCACACAACTGCATGTATGGAATCATGTCAAGTTAGATAAAACCATTATGTGGCTTGTAGAAAATTCAGTGATAATAATGAGGAGTTTGATTTTCATCAGAAACCACAGAATGAATTTTGAAACCCAAAAGAATTCAGCATCTTATTGCTGAAAACATAACTAAGCAGGCCCCCATTCCATTGAATGACTGTAGCGCTACAAGAGTCGTAGCTTTATGTTAACATAGGAGAGTCGCGACTTGTAGCACTATGATCACGCTGTGGAACAGGCCCCAGGGCAACATACAACTTTGATCACTCAAGCTAGATTTTCAGCATTTCAAGACAATAAATTATTATCACACGGTAAAGATGGCTGAAATCTGTCATCAAAGTGTTGATTAATTAAGGTTATAGTCCTTTAATCCAACAGGACATTGACAAATGGCTTACATTTTCAATAAGGTTAGCCTTATCCTTCAGTGAGATTGGTCTTCCCTTTCGATCTCGTCTAGTTTCCGATGGAGTATTCTCCTGAAAGAGAAGCAAAGTATGACTGATCACCTGAAAGCAAATATTTTTTTGTCTCAATTACCAAGAAAAGTTACGTTTGACGCTTTTTGCATATTAGGAACATCAAAAGTAATTTTTATCATTATCATTCAGATGTTTCTTACCTTCATCTTTGGATTTTTCAACCTGAGGAAGTATTTCTCTAGCTGAAAATAAAAGCTCAAAATCACAATCCAAATTCACATTTAACAATAATCTACAATAAAGATATTGTACAAATAATAGTTCTCAAGATAAAATATACCATATTACATCATTATCATAAAGTACAATTAAAGATAATTTAGTAAAAATGTGTGATGAAACACTTAAGATTTTTTAAATATCACAATATCAAATCTACAGAGATATTTTCCGTAAAGCTTGCAACAACAATATTCAAGGAATCTTAAGAAATCACAATCAATTGTGTTTTACAGCCATACATTACAAAATGTATCAGAAAACATAAAACATTAGTAAGTCACCGAACATCCACTGCTGAATAACATTCCTAAGCTAGATGAATATCCATAAATCTATTAATATATGTCAGTTACCAAGGTTACATGGATTAAACATAAAGTTAAGTATAACCAATAACACCAAATTCACTGACCAACTATTTATACCTGCATAGCAATGCTTCTAACTAACTCAAACTTTGGCAATTATCAAATCAGTATCATGGAGATCAATAACGATTAGTTATAAAGCAGAAAATGTTTATCACATGTTTTGAAAAGTTAATAATCCAAAAACGTGATTTATTAACGACAGTTCATGGAATATTCTTTTCTTAAATGTAATAAGCTTGTATAATAACGTCACGCTATTCAGCTGTTCTAATTAGTAGGAGCATTGCTATGGTAGGATGAAGTCGAAAGTTGACTTGCATCCGTCCTTACCGTTTCCATAGGTCCATACTGTCACCGTGACTAAATCGTAAACGTTTGGGAGGAGGAGCAAAATTATCTCTTACATTTCGGCACCTAAACAGGATGCACATACTGACATACATATGACTACAGCAATAGTAGGGATGGGGGGATGTTTTGGGGCGTGGGACGTATACATCAGCAGGAATCGTGACCGCCACTTACTTTTATCTTTGTATGGATTCCGACATACTCCTTCAATCAACCAGTCTGAAGGAAGAGTATGACTAATACCAACATTATATATACACACAACAGTAAATAAAAAATAATAACGCGATGCCCCTCCCGATAAAACGTCGTTGGAACCCACGTGAAACGGCCTATCTACTCACCAGGGTTCTATCTATCGTGTGAACATAGTAGGTAAATGGTTTGCCAGTCCACGATACGGCACCACATAGAGGAGACAGCTCCGTTACATGCATGATTGTCCCAATATCTGCAATGGCAGAAAGCAATATAACAGCATGGTCCTACCCACCCCGGTCCTACCCCGTCCTACCATGGTTGCCAATCTCGTCCCGACAGCCAGTCACATGCAGCTATGGCAATTCGACATTATTTTTTTTATGCATGTCTGCTGTGCTACTTACATCATATTTTGATCATGTTTTACATCATTAGCCAAAACAATGTAATAACATCACTCATTGAATTTTACAATTTGGGTATAAACCCCAGGAGCTCAAATGATGCAACAGCCAGCTTATTCATCAAAATTGACCCCCCAAAAATGCACATTCTATCCCCAAAAATTAAATTTGGGTCCATATGTTTTGATCAATATTTATGTTAATCAATTTCTAGAAACCAGCAGTGGCAGACACACTTAAAAAGAACAACGTCCAAATGAGCTGCACACGACGTTGAGCCCGAACAGATCGCACCAACCTGTCGACGCCTAATGGTGATGGTGATGTCATGCAAAATGGCATGCGGGTCAGATGAGCACAGGGACAAACAGGAGGTCAGCCTGGTAAAAGAACACCACTCAGACACAGTCTTCACAACATGGCTCCCGAGCTACATGGGAGGCAACTCTGCCGGGCCTATCAGAGGGCAGACGACTCCGGGCAACTCACCAGACTTCTATCTAGAGTATGTAGATAGTAGGTGACTGGTTTGCCTGTCCAAGATACAGCACCTCGTAATGGTGACAGCACAGTTACATGCATAATTGAGGCAATATCTGGAAAAATTAATGGATTATGGCAAATGATGAAATTTAAAAAGCCTGGTGGAAATATTTGTATCCATGTTGTTTTTCTTGGACAAACAAAATTCTCAAATTCAAAATGGTGATTTGGTGTTGCTCTCAAATGCAATGAAGAACAGTTGGAAATAAAATATCCAACATATTTGCAGCTCACTTGTTCATATCCATGTCAATGACCTTGACCTTTGACACATGTGCATCCAGATAGAGTATTGTTTGTAAAGTACAAACAAATGAAAAATCATTCATAAAGACTGAAGATAACATGTCAAATTGGTTAGAATGAAGTGTCAAAACAAACAATTTACAATGTAGGTCCAGCTTTTCAATCCCTGAATTGCATCTCATGCATGCGAGTACACTAGTTTGGCATGAAATAATTAACGAAGCAATCTACCATTAGCATAGCACCTTGGATGCAAGTTTGTATTAATGGTAATTTTCAAGCCATTATTCAGCGACTATTAATCAGTGTTAATAAAAGGATTTTAGTGTTAATCAATGTTTTAACCTTCTTGATGCTGGTGGCCACCTCAAGGTACAACTAAGCACAGATGTTGTAAACACTGCCCATAAAAATATAATCAAATCTGTCCCATTTCACACTACATTTGGGTTCAAGATCACAACAGATGACATATTAAATAAAATGTTTATCAGAAGAGCTGTTTACCCACAATGCTAAATGACAAGGCCATGGTACAACTCATTGTTCCTTTGGACCCAATGAGTAGGCCTACCAATGAACTATCAGAGTAGCAACTAAATTAGATGAATTATATTCAATATTTAATGAGTTTGCTTACCAATATTGAAAAAAAGTAATGTTATTTTACGACTTTGCACACCATTGAAACATTTTAACATTTATATTCAGCAAAAAGCGTTCATTGATTAATGTGCAAGCCAACCAGATTTCTGGAAGCTAATAAAATTGGCGCTCACTCCTTCGGTTTGAAAATAGAAAGTAGTATTGTTTCATTAATCACAATATTTTGAATATAGGAACAAATGAAAACTTGAATATAACTATCATGTTTGCCATGTTGGTGTACAAACTCATCGAATGTCAAATACAAATCATTTAACTTGAATGCTACACTGATATTTCATTGGTAGGCCTGATGAGGTAACAGACTATCAAAACACTTCCTTCTAAATTCTTGTTAATCATTTCAATCATCCTTGCATCCAAGTAAAACATCTATTTTTCAAAAATATATTAGCAAATGAAATGATTACAACAATATGCGTAATGTAGTTTCATCCTAAATTGAAAAGATAAATTGATATGATCTGCATTAATTATTAGAAGACAAATTAATAAAGACATTTGCAGAAGCTCTTTCCAAAACCTATAACCTACAGAACAAAAGCTAACACTTCCATATGTTGGATAATCACAGCTTATTCTGCAGGGCACCCACAGTTGACACCAACATGAAGGTAAAGAAGAGTTAAATATATTGTGAACTGTAGACTGTAGCTGCTAAGGACTAAGGACATGGAATGATAATTACTAACAGTAGCACTATTTAATTCCATGCATCTACACATCTTGGGTACTACACACACATATACCTTACAAAAAGAATGTTCTTTTCTTAAAAAAGTCACAATTTTAAGGTTTTTCAGACGGCAAAAGTATAAGTAATATGAAAGTCTTTTTAAACAGTAGGTTCAGTTAGACTAGATTTTCTGTGTACATAAATGCTGAATGTATGTGTATGTCCCTGATTATGACAAATGTCAAATAGTAACTAGATACTGGTGGATTAAAAAATGAATAATTATTGATTTTGATCTATTTAACCACCTGCAGAAAAAATGATGAACTTAGTATAGGCATACAGTAACAAATAGCAATATTGACAATAACTTGAGCAACACAAATAAATGTTAACTACCCTATTTAACAGGTATTATCCAAAATAAAGGTTAGCAATATTTTAGAATATTATTTTCACATTCCCAGGGAGTTTTTCCTGTACTTTTTTTAACCTCGTTTGTTATTTAAAAACAAAATAATGTATTTATGAAAATGCCAAAATATATCCAGTTTGATTGAATTATTGCTTTACATCGCAGCGGGAATATCTCACCCATAGGCGATATCCAGTACTGATGGCACCACAATACACACAGGACAGACATATGCTGCATGGTGTATCTACAGAGTTTTGAGGACCAGTAATAAGGTGGCCGATGATAGTGATAAGAACGATGAAGGATTTAGAAGATGAGGATTGTGAGGATGAGGATGAAGAGGATGAAGATGATGAAGATTATGGGGAAGATGAAGATGATGAGGAGGATGAAGATGAGGATTTGAATGAAGGATAAAGATTAGGATTTAGATGACGATGGAGATGACAGTATTTCTACCACAAACATGCAGGCCATACGCCTAGGCAATTACTGCAGATGAATTCAATTTCATGCATAATGTGCAATGAAATGTGTAACCTATAATCATTGGCGCAATGTAACATTGAATAGACATTGTTCAAAAGTAATTTAACAGAGTCCTATATCAATGCGACAGTTCATTTACCATCTGTCATGTTATATTACATATCAATCCATAACTCAATCAATCTTAAATTGCATTCATAACACATGGCTCCAGGAATCTGTGTACAAAGTAGTTTGAAATGTATCACAAGGAAATATTACAGAGTACAGAGGGGGAGGTCATGTCTTTGATCAATTTCAGCCATCAAGCTTAATTAAACTTTGGCCAAATTTAGCTTTACATTAACTTCTACGATAAGAATAAAGACAATCCTCAAACTTATGATCATGATTAGTTTTATTTCATTAATTTCTGACCAGCTTGGAGCTTGGGTTGAAGAAAAACAAGACAACATTTGGGAAGTGCATCTAAAATTATAGTATTATTTAAACCAAAAAGAATACATAAACAGATGTTTAATGACAAGAAGAATTTCATAAAATCTCCAGTTAAACCCAAATCCCACTCAAATTTGAGGGTGTTCTAAACTTTGTATACAAGAATCCTGGGTTGTGTCACAAATTCTATAAAATATAATTATGCAAAGATTTCAAACATACCACTGAGATTTCTGTCGGTGATTCTGAAGTTGAGCGGACAAAATGCCTTGGATGACACTATTTTAGCACCTTCTTTCATGTTAGAGAATCTGAGTTTCAGCTGGAATAGAGAAACAAAATAAGCTAATATTACATCATTTACTGTGATAGGAAAAGTATAGTATACCTCAAATTTATGCCCAGACAACAGGAAGACATTTTTTGGTAAAAACATGCATTACTGTAGATTACTGGATGGAGATTACTTTATTTCAATTGAGGCATAGAGTCGCTTTCAATATTCTTTCAATTATATAATTCATAATAATGGCTTGTTCGTTTAGGGAAGTAAGAACCTGCTACGTCCATAGCGCTGAATGCCGCAGTAAACCTGCAAGCACTGGCTGGTACTGACAGACCAAGGAGATTACTAGAGATTACTTCAGTCAATTTACCCACCTGATGATCTACCTGAGGTCCAAAGGCGAAGTTGTTTACAAATATCACACTGAAATATAATTAGTAAAAAATGTCATAAATTGTAGAAAGTTGTCATTATACATAGAAGCATACAGGAATGGCGACAGACACTTGTGATTTCAGTGGAAATCAAACCCAGGATTTGTTCACTGCAAATAAATCGAACCCCTCGACAAATAAATTAGTGCATTTCCGTAGATTCAAGGAAAATAGCCATGCCTTGGCATAGTACATTCAATAAAATAAAATATCAGCAAAATGCAATTTAAAAAAGAAAAAGACTAAAAGAACATTGTCATTACTAAGTTGTCAATATCTCTATTGCAACACCTATCATAGAAAACTACCTAGATGTGTACAAATCTTAGATTAAGGTTTAGGTAAATATGTACTCACGTTGCAGTATTTATTCTTTCTTTCATTTCATCACATAGAAAATCTCCCTTCTCCAACTGAAAATGAAAATGCAAAGCATAACGGTCAAATCTGGGAAACAGACGACGACTGATAAAATAGTGAATTTCACTTGAAGTCAGCGGAATATGCCGACCAATTTCTTAATTGATAATCTACGAACTTCAATTGTGATAAAAATTGCTACTATTTTGAGAAAGAAAAAAACTACTTTTTATTTACCATTTTTTTTTCTTTCTTTTAATTCAAAGGAACTTACCTTATATTCACTATGTTTCTTCCCATACCACTTTGTCCATTTTCGGAACTGCTTGTCCATAGCCTGAAAGAATACAACACCAGATTTCTTTCAAAAAGTTCTACCAGTGCCATGCATACACATACACAACACAGCAGTACTGTTGTTGTTGTCTTGGGTTTCAAGAGCAACTTTCAAGATTCTTTTACTCATAGCATGGCTTAAATGCATATACAGTGCCCCCTCGATAGAA
>JAULBP010096502.1:0-11424 GCA_032355345.1 Lepetodrilus pustulosus
TTCCTACGCGACACAGTCTCTACATTGCAGTCCCTACGCGACACAGTCTCTACATTGCAGTCCCTACACGACACAGTCTCTACATTGCAGTCCCTACGCGACACAGTCTCTACATTGCAGTTCCTACGCGACACAGTCTCTACATTGCAGTCCCTACGCGACACAGTCTCTACATTGCAGTCCCTACACGACACAGTTTCTACATTGCAGTCCCTACGCGACACAGTCTCTACATTGCAGTCCCTACACGACGCCGTCACTACATTGCTGTCCCTACACGACACAGCCGCTACATTGCAGTCCCTACGCGACAGTCTCTGTCCCTACACGACACCGTCACTACATAGCAGTCCCTACACGACACCGTCACTACATAGCAGTCCCTACACGACACCGTCACTACATTGCAGTCCCTACGCGACAGTCTCTACATAGCAGTCCCTACACGACACAGCTTATACATTGCGGTCTATACATGAAACAGTATGAACACGGCAGAACTTACATATACACACTGGTACTGAGAGAGATCACGGCAATTTGCTTTACACAACAAAGACAAGTGAGTTGAGAATCAATGGAATCCACACAATTGTGGATACACGCCTGAAAATACCGGACAAGAAGAAATGTTTGCAAAAAGACGTGATTTTATGCAGCATATGTTGGAGTGAAGTATGACTTGCATGACATGTTTGAAGCGACAGTACAATCACGCATCTAATCTACAACGTACTTCATCAACTACGATGGTTTAGCATAAGATCGTTGTTACAAAGGATGACGGCGCGGACAATGATGTCAAGCAAGCACGCCACTACATTAACTAATTTGTCCTTGTGCGAATGACCTGGACAGTCATAATAATTAATGACACGATTGAATATCAGATGAGTTTGATCATGAAACGAGCAGTCTTAAAACATTGATGAACATTATTAAAGATAACGTTCACCACCCACTGTGGTCTTTATAGCGGTAATACGTTACCGATCGTTCATCAGTACTATTATACGTCAGTCGAGAACACAGCACGTTATCGAGTATGACTGCACACAGTAGGTGTGCTGAACAGTGCTATTAATATTAGCCAACACAGGCTGTATGATTACGTCTCAGGCTCTGCCTTCTCATCAATGAGCCAGTACGTCTCCATAATACCTTTACCCTGAAAATTGACGTTGAAATAGCTTTGAAGAAATGTGATATTTTCGTTTGTGTGCTGGTGACATCATGATGTGGCATACACTCATAATATTTTCACTTGTATTACACTAGTCTTTGCCAAAGACGTTTCGTGGAAACTCTTTCGATTGTCTTAATGATCTTTTACATAATAGATATATGTAAAATTGACAATATTAAAATAAAATATAAAAAAGAATTAAAATACATATCTTTAAAATTGCCACGACAAGTACTATTACTCAAGAAATACACAAACTAATATAGAAAAGTAAACAAACTGATATGTGTTAGTATATTGTACTGTGTCAAGTATATGTAGGCCTACTTATTAATCAGCTAAACATATTACTTCGTACTTGTAAACACTTTTATCTCCTACCTTGATATCAGTCAATCCACGCAATTCAAAAGTAAAGAGGTTGAGGGCAGAAATGATGATTTGTGTTGCATAACTCATATGGATCTTCAACTCTGAAATGAACAAAATATTATTCAGTTTATTAATACGGGAATAGGAACGGGAAGTGTGACAATACGAATCAGGCTGAACATCGAGGCTAGAATGCATACCGGACATTTATGGACTTTATATCAATTTATTAAAATAGTTATATGCAAGGTAAAGATCCTTACACACCAAAGGCTAGCGAAGTTCGCTTTTGGTGCGCAATCATATAGATATATGATAAGGTTCTATCTCGGAACGTGAATCGCCGAGTTTGTCGCCGCGAAATTCGCCTCCGGTGTTCAAAGACCTTAAGTCATTGGAATATTTTGAAACATCTACATTTTACCTTCTCCGTTATTATTACTACTACTGCTGCTGTTACTACTACTACTACTACTACTACTACTACTACTACTGGTAGTGTAGTAGTACTGACTGATAGAACTACTACTACCCGCCTATCACCACTACCACTGATATAGCTAGCTACCTTCTCCATGGGACTCCATCCTGGACGCGGTGTTGACGGTGTCTCCAAACAAACAATACCTTGGCATCTTCAGCCCCACCACTCCAGCTACTACTGGGCCTGGAAACGGTGAATAACTAAATAACTAATATAATATTCATGAAATATGTCTTAATTGTACTGTATATGTAGTTTAATACTTCAATGTTGTTGATTTTGCGATTAACGCCACTTTCAAGATTATTTCCCTCACATAATGGCTTGGATGCATATTTACATCATCGAAACAGCGGCCATAACTATTTAACATTCGTTAGGGTGGTATATGTACTGCTTGTACTAGTCAGGGTTTCCGTGAGTTTTTATATTGCTAGTTCACTGGAATATGATACCGCAGAATGAACGTACTATTGAATTGTTTGCATGGTAGATCTAGGTACTACAAGTATTATCATATATCCTAGAAGATTCCAAGGCACCCACTCCTCCCATGGAGACTTCTAAACTTACGGAATGGCCCAAAAGAATCGAACCAAATGATGGTTTCGGTGGGGGTAGGGAATGTGTATCTCAGAAATAGTTGAATTTTATTAATATTCATTGAATGTAACAAAATACCTACTGTTGAGTAAACGGTACATAATATATTACACAGGTGGAAATAGTCATTGAGAATACCAGAATGAATGCCAATACGCAGTCGCAGTTTCTCTTCTGGCAGATGTCGAATTGTGAACGTTTCAATTGCTTTCAACAATGCCAGCGACATTGAGGCAATTTCTACGGCATGTCTGTTTCCGTTCCTCTGCGGAAGTCCTGACACCACCATGTAGGCATCGCCGATTGTCTCCACCTGATTCAAATAAGAACAACATTGTACGCAGTTTTAAAGTTCGTAAGTTTATAAGACAGCACATTTTGATAATACAGGTAGGTCACATCCATCATGGTTGCAAAACATGCTCTACATACTCTTTTCCATGTACTTATCGACCCTGTATGATGAATGCACATACAATTAGAGGTATATAAATATGGTCTAATAATAATAATTTAGAAAGCATGTCTAATTTACGTTTAGTGACAAAGAATTAATAAATTATACATACCTTGTAGACATCAAATCTATCTATGGTCGCATCGAAGCAAGTATAGAGATCGTTGAGCAAGTCCACAACCTGTATCAAAATCCATATGTAATGACATGTTTTCAACATACAGACGTGACCGTCACTAAATTAACAACAGGTGTGTTGTTTGACACAGAATATAGCTACCTGGAAAGGAGTCATCCTAGCCGAGATGTTTGTAAATCCACAGATATCACTGAAGTAGATCGTTACACAGCTAAACTCTTCGGGGTCAATTTTTTGTCCTTGACATAATCTGCAAGCTACAGATCTGCAATAAATACACGTTATTGTGTCATCGCATTTGGTATTTATTGACATTTACATCACGTGAGAACTATAGACAATCCCCATAGAAACATAATCAAGTTGTGTACAAACATTGCAGACTTCTCTGGTTCTAAGCACACAGAATCACGATCAACTCTGTGTGTACGAACCCTGCAGGTAGATGGTAATGATGTAATACATACAGAAGAACAGTGACTGTACAGACCTGGGCAGGATCTGGTAGAGGAGTTCCTCTGACTTCTTCTTCTCTTCCTTCAGTTCCACCGTCTTCTCGTCCACCAGCTTCTCTAGGTTGTTGGCGTACTGCTCCATCCGCTTCAGAAGGTTGTCCAGGAGGTTCCCACTCGTGCCGAGCCGACTGTAGTCGAAAACGTTCCACGTATATAGGTGCTTACATAATCCTTTCCCAGACGTTTTGTATAATATCTTTTATCAATTTTGTATAATATTTGTTATCCTAAAAATGTCTTTGACAAGGATGAGCGTTTCCCGTAACTTATCAAACTACATACATTTATTTATGCATCCTGGTAAAATTACACAGGATTAGTCTTAGAAGCTGTAGGATTAACCCAAGCTCAATAAGCCATACAGTATATCCCAGGATTGCACTCCATTTCAACGACGTTTTGGGTCTATTTATTCGATTATTTTTTTATGACGTTTTGTTTCTTCTCTTTTAAACAATTGACACGAGACGGCTTTGACAATGAATACTAGGATCGGAACGTTACCTGGCAAGTGAGCGTAGAGCCTTCATGACGACGTGAAATGAGGGTCGGCGACGTGGGTCCTCACCCCAACAGGTTTCCATGAGATGCTTGAGGTCGGCCAGTTTGAAGGGGATCTCAATCTGTGGTCTTGTTGGCGGGCTTGTACCACTCTTCAGTCGACTCAGTATGTCTGAAACCGAAAATAAATACATATTAGTATAGTCAGTTCATTGCATTGAAGTAGAAAAACATTACCTGTCGTATTTTCTGCGTGTTAAAACTATATCCATGAATCAACCTAATTATAATCAGGATCGAGATTATGAAATTTATTTGAATACGATTTCATGCCCAACTCAAATATGTGTTCATTAATCCCCATATAATATTTGAGCATGAAATCGTACTCAAAGGTTTCGCAATCTCGGGGCCAGATCATGTTTCGCTACTTAAACAACTTAACAATATTTTGCTACTTTAGCGATGTCCAAATACCTGAGTGTCTGTATCGGATCTGATTTAAAAGCTATTTATCGATTTTTCAACTAAAGATATTATGCAGATTTCCCAGTACTTAGTGTTTTGACCACTAACCCAGCGAACCGGGATTAAACAGAATATTTAAGAATGTTCGTATATTTGCTATGTATTATCGATTTATTTCTTGACATTCATACATCACTTTACCATCGACATTGCATGTTTCAGTTTCAGACATAAATGGCGCCTCTCTCGTGAGGACTTCCAGCAGGATTATCCCGTAGCTGTAGACGTCTCCTGCCCGGGTCCCATTCATTGCGCGATCTCTCAGGACCTCCGGTGCCTTCCACAGACATTCTGGAACCGATCGGACTATTTAACAACAAACCATTTAGCTCATCGACAATGGGATACACTGACTTTTAAACATTGCCGTTTGTACATTGTATTTGTAGCATTTGTAGAATGTAACTATTACCCGTCTTGAACTCTGACGATGTTGTATCCACTGCAAGTTTGCTGTACAGGAAGTCCAATCCAAAGTCTGCAATTTTTACGGAGAACCTGTTGTCAATAAGACAGACAGCGCTAGTCAGGCGTCCGTGTTTCTGGACCGGACTATCATGGAGAAAACACATCCCCTGGAAAAAAAGAAACAAGTATTTGTGCCTTACTGCAGCATGTATGCAATGTCGAGAAGGGTTAACTCCAGGAACTAAATTAAATTTATATTGTAGGTTATGGCATGCTAGACAAAAACATTTCCACAATGCTAAGGACTAATGCAACATAAGTATCAGAACGTGGGTACATCAGATCCGGTGATGCTGATGAGATTGCAGTTCGTCAGGGTTTGCTAATCTCTGAAAACCAGGTACAATATTGTTACGTCCTACCTGCACGATGTCCATACACAGTGAAAACTTGAATTGAGTGTCGAGGCCAACTTTTGCATTGCCAAGGAGATCCTGAAAAGAAAGCGACTTACTTTAAAAGAATGCTTGTCAATATGTTATGCGATGTCATCCTTTACATTTGTAAATCGAGAACGCTTGTTGATAACTGCAGAAACTGACTTGTCTTTTCAATAGGTCATACCTCTTGTTTTACAATTAAACAATCTGCTATTTATGTCTTATTTTGTAAAAGACAACGACAGGCGATGTTCCAATATCGAGTGCAACACATCAATTTGAATGAAGTACAAGGCATGCAACACACACACACACATGCGCGCGCGCACGCACACACACACACACACACACACACACACACACACATTGTAAATCCTTAAGCTGATCTAAACAGCTGGTTACCTGTAGGGTTCCCTTGGCACAGAATTCAGTGACGAGAAATTTTGATTGCTCCTCCAGTGTTGCTCCAATAACTCTCACAAGGTTGTTTTGATTCAAATCTCTTTGCTGTTTAAATATGTAAGCACAATTATATAATCAGTTTGGTTATAATAATTCAGCAAGACTGTTTCTAGTTCTCAATCTCACATCCATTATATACCTCTAATTTTATGCGGAATTATAATTGTAAACACATTCGTTTTTATTCTTTCCGTTAAAACCATTTTCAAGATGTAGTTTTCATCATTGACAAATCTAGTTTTAATTTTAGGCCAACTAAAGTTTTCATTTTAGGCCAACTAAAGTTTTAATTTTTGGCCAAAGGGTACTTTTTTCTGTATTCTTTTGTGAAAAGGTTCGAATTCTAGGAAAATACAATAACATCTCACCAGTTTTAGTTCTTTGAGTGCCATTGTATTCAGGACAACACTGTTCAATGGAAGTTTCCGAATGCGGACAATGGCTCCCTGGAACGATAGTTAAGCAGTATTTACACTTTGCAATAAAATATACATGTTAGACTTCGTTTATCTTGTATATACTCAACAAAATTAATTATGGGCCAGTAGGACGTTTAGCTTAATATTATTTAAACATCAAAGAAATTATTTCAAACGTCTACAGGAACCAGGATCTCTTTACTAATGGCACCAGATTCCTCCAGCGAAATTACAAAATATGGTGGAAAGCTTCCTGACTAAATATTTACCGGACATTAATTAATTTCTTTGAGTATATAATTAAAAGATAATTTGTCTCTTTCCGTCGTGCAGATAGTTCGGACGTAAATCGATGTTTACATCATGTCCTGCTATAGTAAAATACTATCGTCTAGTGGTAGCTTGTTCACGTGTGTATGTATCCAAATATTATTTACCTTGTAAACAGCTGTATTGGTTAGAGCTTCTAGGGATGGTTGTTCTACCTTTCCACTGAGTACACTGCCCTGAAATAGCATACACATGTACAAATGTAAAATTCATTAAATACATCAATACAAGTGTCAGAAACTAAATAATCTGCACTCGCAACTGATTATGTTCAAATAAAATATATTGAATAACAATAGACAAACCCCTACAATTACCCTTGAAGCTTAATGATTTCCAACTGAGATAATCGTCACACGTTTATGTTACTGGAATAATGTATGGATTATTTACTTTTAATGGTGAAATATTTGTAAGTAGATATGATGAATGTTTGCTCTATGATATACTATCAAAGTGTACTTTGATTGGATCTCTTTATTATATATTTGAGTAAATGTGTTATGTGAAAATAGTATCCACGTGCCTGTGAAAGGAAGCTAACTCTGCTATCGAAGCCATGGCTGTTAAATTTGACATTAGAAGGATCAATCTTCCACCACCATAGGTCGGATTCAGCCTTGAGTTTCCATCGTCTGTTGAAATAATTACCAAAACAAATCCGTATTTACTTTCCATCGTCTTTTTTCTTACAATACACTTTGCAATTTCCTCACATGATTGATACATTTCTTATATCGGCTTTTTGGAATCAGTAAACACAGATTTCTGTCAGTAAAATATTGAATCCATCTTTTCTATTAGTGGACTGTAGTATTGTTTGCATGATAAATAATGATAAAACAAAAACAAAACGTGGTGTGCGCCAGGGTGATGTTGTACCAGTGTCAACATTTATGTTCACGAGATTAATATTTCAGTTATATGTTGGTTTAATCAGAAGCAATTACATCTATTGTCCTAGTACTCACCTGGTTAGTATGTAAGCTACTAGAAACAAAACTAATACTATGAGAGATAATCCAGTCAAAAGCCAGGTTACCAGAGAGACTTTGTTCTCTGAAATGGAAAAGTATATTTAAAACGAAATGAGGTGAGTAAGGAATGAGTGTTCCACAATATTCTAGGAAACCTAAAGGACAATCTAGAGGATTCACACCCACACACACACACACACTCACACACACACACACACACACACCCACACCCTCGGTAATTTCCCCCGGAACATATCCATCTGGTAAGCATCCACCTTAGGACATAATTATATCAGGGGAAATGTCCTGAGGTGAATATCCTGGGGTATGAGGGGTGATGGGGAAATGTCTGGAGGAATGGCTGGAGAGGGTGTGGAATGAATAGGCTGGTACTCTGTTCTTCTTTTATATGTGATGTGACATAGAAGAGTGGTATAGTGATACAAATGATTTCATCGAGATGCCCAATAATTTCCTGATATCTAACTGTATTCACTATAGTCACAATAGTGCAGTTGCTGTAAATATACACTAGAGGTATTGGAACAGATACATTAACACGTTGTTGAAAATACCTTCCGTTGAGCATTTATCATTTCTGAAGCCACATTCTGGAACATCTGGCGGAGGTCCTCGTTGGTTAGGCCAATAAATGTGGACACCTTTCTTCTTAGTGTACACTCCCAAGTTCCCATCATACTGGCCCACCACCTATACAAGGAACACAATAACATATGTATGGTGGTATGGTGTTCAATGCTTATCTATAATTTAATGAATTACTATTAATACTAGCTAAAACTAAATGTAGGTGTCCTGTTCCGTGATCCTAACGAAATCCATCAGGATATCATGGCAGGATACTTTCACCTCGGGTGTCCTGGTTTGTTTTTGAGCATCCATGTTAGGTGTCCTGTTGCACGACGCTCTTGTAGGCTACAACTATTGTAAGGTCAACGCTTTATATTGTGGCGGGAACGCAGTTACAACTATATTGTAGCGCTACAAGAGCGTCGTGCAACAGGCCCCTGGCCCGAACACCGCACAGGACGCTTAACTTCTTTTGTTGTGTATTGGCAATGTATACAGGATTTTCATTACTTACATGCAACATCCATGAGTTCAATTGGTGTATGTTTATCACATTATATAAACTTACCATGAACAGTCCTGTTGATACATCTATACTGTTTAGTTCCAGATCCGATGCGCGAATTCCTTTTTCGTTCACCACAACTCTACCTCCCATCCCTTCAACACAAGTCGTGAAATAAATACATGCTTTCTGCCGCGATCATGATAAAATTAGTTGTTTGAACCATGGCACATGCTATATTTACATTTCCAGAGAATCTAAAGCATTCATTATATTAAGTGAAGATCTGTTCAATTTGTAGAAGTAATTATTATAGATATTTAGTATTCAATTTTAGCAATCACTTAGAGCACAACTGCTATCGTAACTGCTAGTTTGTAGTCGCGCAATAGTACCTAATAGTAGTACTAGACATTTTTGTATTGGAGATTAGAGTCGCTTTCAAGATTAGTTTACTTATATCACGGCTTGTCAGCTTAGGAAAAGAGGATACCCGAAACATCCGCAGCGCTGAATGTCACGGTAAACTTGCGAGCGCCGGCTGGTACTGACAGACCAAGATCAAGAACCACGACCTATTACCAACATCCCTATGATCGGTATTCACTTATTTTTTACTACTTAGAATAAACAGGACATTGTAATTTAATTAGTCATCTATGACAACCTGTAAAAGTTCTGTTCCACATCCGCAGAGTAAGAGCTGTTCCATTGTGCGGGTTCTCCCCATCAGCCACCATTTCACTAGCCACTTGCGCAAATATCAAGAACGAATCGTAGTAGGCAGCCACATGTTGAAATACCTGAACACGAAATATCATATAAACACATATTTAACAATCAATAGTGCATATTTTTAAATATACAATTAATCTGTGCCATTGACTGATTTACAGTTGGTCTTTACACACATACAATTACAGATTTCAATTATCGTCTGGTACTATATTTCAGTAATAAATGCAAACTACATTCATTAGTGATACGTGTAATGAATGTTATATCGTCAATACCCCTTTCGTAGATCAACATTGGGGTGAGTTTTATCTAGCATTTAGATGTTCCAACCGGCAAGATAATATAGCTATGTTCCTTTATTCATATAAAATATGTAATATTTGGTAGCTATAGAGTTAGTATCATAGCATTAAAATCATACTATCACAGATGGTTTACCATAGCAAATAATGCGTCTACTCACGGGCCAGTTCTTGTAGTTAAACTTGTAGTCACGGAGAGCTCGCATCTTGACTTCGGTCGCAAAATCATCATAGTAAGTAGACCGCAAGCTAGTTTTCGTCAGGAAAAGACAACTCCTCATGGCAAATTTAGCATCCTGGAACACCAATAGTCCATACAGAATTTGTAGTTTGTTCTTTTACATGGAGTTCCAGTTCATGTATGCGACTGCTAACGAGTTGTTTATACTGTCGATGCGGTAATAGATCTAGCTGGTATGCGCATGCTCACAATGTAAGGGTGTACCATCAGGACATTAACCTCCTCTCTGATGGAGGCAACCGGAGATGCCCTAAAGAGCTGGGTTTATGCATAATCCAGCAGGGAGAGGGTTTTGAATACAATAGTAACATACATCCTCGAAACATAGACCATAGTGCCTAACATAACAAAAGCTACCCCCCAACCCACCACAACCCCACACACCCATCCCACGCAAAAAAATAAAAATAAAAAATAAAATTAAATAATAATAAAAATAAAAATAAAATAATAATATATATTATTTTAAATATTGCCTAACATTCGTCAAATGGTATTAAGTATAAGCATAATGAACGGTGTTCCGAGAATGGGCTATATGTTCATCACCTCATAACATGAGATAGTCTGTAAACATTCAATGTGTTACACTAGCAATAAATTATAACAGTTGATTCCTTTCTATTGTAGTACAGTAAGTAACCTATCACGTTAGACACATATTCCCTGTAGGAAATGGGCTGACCGGAAAGTGTCTGACCGGAAATGGACATACCGGAAGCAACAATGCATCATAAGCTGACATTATCTACGTTCTTCGTCCGTGTGAAGACCAACACCACAACAGAGCTGTCCATCAGCGGGTGACAGGACATTATACACGTGTACTTTCTTAATGGCATGTCCTACCGCCCCCACAAGTAGCCGGTACATACATCGTACATGCTGAGAATCAACGAGTACTTTCCAGTGTTTATATTTGTCAGGCTAAGTAAGTACATTGTGATGTCATGTCTTGGGTACCAAAGGAAATCCAACTCATTCAAGTTATCATGTGATATGAGAGCTTCGAGAAGCGATTCCCAGTATCGTAGCAGGACATGGCATTGCTTCAAATCAGTAATATTAACAGTAGAAATACCTCGTCCAAGTCGTCATCCTGCCTCCAAACGGTCTCTGGAACGTTGTCGTTATAACCCGTTGTGGTCACCATAACATGATCACCTTTGGTGAATCCAAGCCGATGTGCAGATAGCATGAAGGTCCTGATTTGAGAGGGTGGGCCC
>JAULBP010096513.1:0-11424 GCA_032355345.1 Lepetodrilus pustulosus
GGCTGACACTGACAAAACAAGTGCGATAACTGTACACTACAGCCTCGGCACTACTACTGACTGCAAACCTTAACTTGAACTTATATATTTATTTATAGAATCCCTATACATGTCAACACTAATGTGTGATATTATTTTTTTAGAATTAAGATGCAATTTCGGGCTGAAAATGGAGGGCGTGTTCAAGTTAGGAACATGGAAAACAATGTATTAACAACCCACTATTACAAAGGAAAGTGGACAACTCATGAATTCAACATGAACATCGATTTGGTTGAACCGTATCACTGTGTAGGCAGTGCAGTATGCGTGAACGACATGCTCACAGTGCCGAATATCATGAGAACGGTAATTATACTTTATTTGTATTCTACGCAGCTATTCAGGGCACCGTGTCTAATCCGACACGCGTTGGGACCAAGAAAATATCCCGGACGTTGCGTGTATAAACATTGAAGGAATAAACATTCATAGATTTCAATGAGCGGGTGCCACACTATATTTGAGTAATACATGAATAACAATTTCAAATACCTTTCTTGCCATAACATTTAAGCAAGAAATATGTAGAATGTTAGTACCAACTTTATGTAGAAGGCTTGAGAGGGGGTTATTGTAGTCGTGGAAAACAAATCTTAGGTCTTTTTCTTTAATCTTTCTAGAGCGAAACCAGTAGATCTTGTCCAAAAATCAGTCAACATAGCTTTCTGTTTACAAACTTACTAAAAAAAAAAAGAACAACACAATATTCGTACGTTTGATAGACAAGTAATGCATAATTTTGTATTCAATTATTAAAAACAACTCAATTCAAATTTCTTCATAGTCGTTCAAACACATCTAGAGAAATGGCCAATCTATTTTACAGCACATGCAAAACTCTCACGTTGTAGCTGTCTGACTGGTTGATAATATTAGGTTATGTTAATATAGGTATTCCTCATTACCTCTTATTTAAAAAAAACCCCGGAGTTTCATTTAGCAATACATTCCAGGGTATTTGACGGTGGTTACTAGTTAGTGTAGTCATAATGGTCTGTGTTTCGAGGATGGACTGCCTTGGCAAAATGAGGCCCTTGCACTGTACGTAAAACCACACTTGTTAATTATTACCATTGAACTTTTGTTCTAGTCCACGATTACCCCGACCTGGCAGCGCTGGGCTGATGCCGATTCCAAACTTGATCACTTCATCAGACAGGTGTTTGAACTCGCTTCCGTCGGAGGAGAATTGAGAGACAAACGACTGGTATCGACGAACACAGTGGCGTCCACCACGGTAAGCGTTGCGAGGGACATATCAGTAGCTCACTCACAGTTTCATGTAAATATTATTAGTTACATGTGTGTTTATCGGTGTGTACTGGATTTTATGAGCTGAAAGTTGCTGTACAGGAAATTTCAGCTCGTAAAATCCCGTACACACCGATAAACACACATGTAACGAATTTATCATTATTCAATGATATATTATTTGATTGATAGATAATATGGTATCACGAATATTCATGTACAAATTCCGGCGTGTTATAAAGGCGGTCATCGTCACACCGACGTGTAAATAACGAACCGGGGTGTACGGGTTGATACAGGACGGCAACTGACCAATGGAATTGCTAGGCTCTTTTCTGAATAATGATAATATACATAAACAGAAAACTTGTTTGAAAGAATTTGTACTCAGTAAGTTATCCAATATGATTGGAGATCTGGGTACCCTTTCACAAAACTCTTTTATCCACTAAGAGACCATAGCGCTCTTTTTGCAGTGTATTAGCTATCGGCAAAGAGAGCGTTATGGTCTCTTATTAGTGGATTGGAGAGCTTCGTGAAAGGATACCCAGATTGGCTCTCATGTTCAGTATATGTTCGGAACTGGATTGAATCCGCTGGTAATCATAGTTTGGTTATTATAATAACATAGTATTACAGTATAAACTGCTAATAGTAGCTAGTGTTTAAAAGAAACCCAACGTATGATATTACATTTAAAAAAGGAGAGGCTATCTTGAAGTTTATAGTAACTGATAAAATATGGTGAAAATTAAATATATTTGACTTTTGACCTGGAGCAGACCTAGTCAAACCTTGGACATTGTGCGGCCCCTCCAATCTTTTGGTAGGATGCTAGTATACCTGTGACAAAATTGGTGCTTTGGACCAGCCTATACAGAGCATCGCATTATTATTAAACAATCTCAATATGATGCTACGTATGCATTAATACACTCTCCATTATGTGAGTAAACGACAGTTTTGAATGTTTTCAGACAAGTGATAGTTTCAAGTTAACTGAACCCGGCGTTTACGCTGTGGTTCTCTCTGCCTACGACAAGGCTGGCAATCACAAGTCCGCTCGACGTATTTTCATGTACGACGGAACGTCAAAAGTTACTGCCCGAGCTGGTAACCCTCTAAAGATAACGTCAGCGTTAACGGCAACGCCAGAATGGCAAATAACAAACTCAGGTGTGGACGTTCTATGGACAAACAGATACATCAATTCCCAGCATGATAGCAGCAAATGGCTTCAAAGAGTATCTAAAGTTAACGGGATCACCCAAGAATACGACGATAGCGAAGGCATTATGACAACATCTGCTACTGCCAACGTTCAAGGTATTATTCAGTTGTACCATTGATATATAACTTTTATAAAATTTAATATTTTATTATATAATTCACTGAGCATACATGTACGTACCATACTTGTGTCGATGCTGTCTGTAGAGTGGCAATACAGGTATCATCCTTGGTCTATCAGTCAGTACCAGCCGGTGCTCGCCGGTTTACTGCAACATTCAGCACTATGGATGTTGCGGGTTTCCTCCTGACCTGAACTGCCAAGTAGTGATGTTAGTGAAATATTCAAGAACGCGACTCTAAACCCAATTATATAAAAAATGAAAAATAAAAAATAACAATAATAAGACTAACAACATACATGTTTCGAAGAGTCTAGATGCCTTTAGGTTATGTGTAGGGTCTATATAACAAGCCGTGATGTACGTGAACTAATGTTGAAAGCGGCTCTAAAGCCCAATGTAATAATATGATTGCTATTCTACACTGTTTTCCAGGCATTGTTAGATTCAAGTCTGCCTTCATGGTAGATCACCAAGGTGGAAATAGCATGCCTTCTAGCCCGCCAGATAGCAAATTCGAGAATCGTGGTTTGAGCCAGTCCCATAAAATCAGCCCATCCCTGTCTGACGGCGACACAGTGCGATTCTGGGCTCGAGCCTACGATGTGAGGTCCGAGTTCTTAGAAGAAAGTGTCACTGTGCATATCGATACGTCCGAGCCAGTGATAAAGGATTTGTGGTTAACGAAAGGCGACCGACTGGACGTTAGCGTACATAATGTGGAAGAATTTAATGAAATGACGTAAGTATATTAGATGGGTATATAAGTAATAAATAGATTTATATAGCGCGTGCTTCCATGCACCACGACAAGCTCGAAGTTGTAGTAGTCAATATTAATACAGCGCTATTAGTCCATTAATCCAGAGCTAGTAGGCCATTAATACAGCACTAGTAGTCCATTAATACAGCGCTAGTAGTCCATTATTACGGCGCTAGTAGTCCATTAATACAACGCTAGTAGTCCATTAATCCAGAGCTATTAGGCCATTAATACAGCGCTAGTTAGTCCATTAATACAGCGCTATTAGTCTATTAATCCAGAGCTAGTAAGCCATTAATACAGCGCTAGTAGGCCATTAATACAGCGCTATTAGTCCATTAATCTAGAGCTAGTAGACCATTAATACAGCGCTAGTAGTCCATTATTACGGCACTAGTAGTCCATTATTACACCGCTAGTAGTGCATTAACCCTCTCCCTGCTGGAGGTAACCGGAGATGCCCTAAAGAGCTGTACGTTTCTGTGCCTATTCCACCAGGGAGAGGGTTAAAGCCCCAATCACATCACATATTCGCGGCTTCAAACAGTTTGCACATGGGTTTTTACGTTCATACCTCGATGAACGTAACAAAAAATGACTGTAAATCCTTAATTGACTTCTGAAATGTAGTAACTTCTTCTATTGCTACCAGGATGGAATGGACGGCATACGACGTACACAGTGGTCTGGAAACTGTGTCATGGACACTTTCTGACATTTTTGATGGACGAAACATAGTTCATGGGACTGCGAACATCGCCGCGCAAGGAGAGGCTGGTGTAAGTGGAAAATAGCGATCTGTAATAATATATTTGCAAACAGAACATACTGTAGTAAACAGAACATACTGTATAGTGGGAAGTCTGCGCGGCGCTACGTGTTCGATGTTCATCTACTCAACCTACTACTCAACCTATTTTGAAAATCCTGAAAAGAATGTACTACATGATGACTGCCTTTATTTTACTGTCGTGAATTTTATAAAAAGAAGATAATGCTTACATTTTCATAGGTATTCACACAAGTATGTATGCAATTCCATGTGAATACCTATGAAATTCATCATTTTCTTTCATGAAACTCACTCCAGTCAATCTGTCAAATGAAATTAGTCATTTTTTTCATTCCGCTGAAAATTTCAGACACGTTACGTGATTTTAGTCATTGACTGCAACATATGTACCCACCTTGTCATCAGCAGTTTATTTTAAATTCTCATTTGATATTCCCGCTGCGACGTAAAGCAATAATTCAAATCAAAATATTCTCATTTACACATTTCAGACAATCGAGGAATGCAAGACCAAATACGCAACAGCTGCCAGGGGAGCTAACTGCTACAGCACTCCTATGAAAGGCAGTTACCACCAACACTTCCAGGTCCACCCGTCACTCATAGACAAACGCAGTCTTTCTCACGGTGGCATCTTCAGCGACAAGCAGAGAGGCGTACACGACGGGGATTACCATCTTGAAGTTACCGTCACCAACCACGCTAAACTATCCACGACGTTAGTGAAGAAGGTATGCATGTTGACTGCATGTCGTGTTGTTTGATTTGGTATTTAATCTATATAAATGAAAGAATGAATGCAATATACCTCCACTACCCGAATGAATGCATACAATGTACACATAATATAACCCGGTATAATATCTATGTTATTATTTTTATTATTATTATTATTATTATTATTATTGTTGTTACTATTAACATTAGTTTTCTTATTATTATTATTAATATTATTATCATCATCATCATCATCATCATCATCATCATCATCATCATCATCATTATTATTATCATTATTATTAGTATTATATATTTGTTTTATTACAATAATAATTAGTAATATTACTATTACATAACATGCCCGATTACGTTGTTCTCAGATCACAATAGACGCCAGTCCGCCTCATCCAGGTGTTGTCCATGATGGTGTGCGCGGACGACCGGAAGTAGATTACCAGAGCACGCTAATGTTTAAGGCTCACTGGGACGGGTTCTTTGACAAGGAAAGCGGAGTGAAGTTCTACCAGTACAAGTTTGGACCTGTTTGTCTCCAGGCAGCAGATTTTGGTATTGATGAGCCTTCCCTTGGAGTAAGTTAGCTTAAGTTGCGACCACCTCCCTAGATTTCTTTGCCAAAATAGATGTATGGTATAGTAACATTATTTGATGTACCATTGGTTCAAATCGGCAACATAGTGAACACACCATCAATTACTTGTACAAGTTTTGTTGTGCATCATGACATGAAAGCAATGATGTCTCTAGAAGCTATTTACATGATGTAGGCTTATAGATAGTACACAAATAAATATGGTATTTTAGCTGCGATCAATGTCCTTGCGTGTTTTGCATGTATTGTTCCAGGATATCAATAAAATCCTATCAGGATCCTGGCAGAACACTTTGACCTCAGGTATCCTGCCAGGATCCTGGTAGGATTTTGTTAGGATTCTGGAACAGGACAATTAACAATTAACATTGTCTTTGCTGTCGATCCACGATGTTCCTCATGCCATATTTTGTTTGTTTTCACAAACATAGTTTCAACACATTATTAATACAGTGTCATCTCGATGTAACTCTAAAGTTGAGGTACACGACATATCCCCGCGTTATATAACCCACCTTATACGATATTACAGGGAAATAACGAAACTAAATATGGGATCCACTTTATATCCGAATCCACGGTGCATCGGACCAACCTCTAATATACAGTTATTACATGCGTTATGATTGTCTTGCTAAGATATGTTTGGTGGACATTTCTACCATGGTATATCAGGTCACGCCCGAGTATAAGTATGACTGTATTCTGATTTGCTGATGGGTATAATACTATTGTTATTAATTGGAAGACTCAAGATAGGTTTCAAGAAGAACGTTTATTTACTGCAATCCACATACAACGTACAGCATTGTACACGTGTTGCAATGCTCTAATTCTTTACAGGTGACGGAGACAGAATCTACCTCTGGTTCCTGGACAGCAGGAACTTCCGGAAAGTATTACGTGACGGTGGTGGCCTACAACCGAGCCTTGGCACCGTCAGTGCCCGTATGTTCAGACGGTGTGACAGTAGACACGACGTCACCTAGCGTGGAGGAAGTAGGGGTTACGGACGCCCATACGGCGGAAGGATTAGTACGGGCGCTGGACACTGAAGTGTGGTTCGTGGACAAGTCCAGACGACGAAAAGCAGTTTCTGCAGATGCTTCTTGTCGGTGTGTTCTTGAAGGCATAATATGTCTGTTAATAATAACACTAAGGCACTATTCTATATGTTTAGCAATGAAGGAAGAATTGTTTATGACTTTCATAGTTAGAAGTAGTTAATGTATTTCAGTTGATCCACAGGCAAAATAAATTATATCTTTAAAAGATAATAAAATAAACACTGCCATATTTATTTATTTTTTAAATTATAATTAAAATTAAAATAGTGTTTCGCTCTGATAAATATTCTAAGCGTCAGTTTCGGATCTGATGTTAATGACATTGATATAATACTAGTATTATAACCTATTTATAGCAATTTCAAAACAATTTTAAGATACATACTTTCGGATTCCCGTAGTTGAACGTACTTGGTGGGTTGACTGTGCATGATGTGGATAAACCTCTATTATCTCTCGATAGATCTAAAGCAACATCTATTGAGGTGGATTCACTGGCGTTGATTCCTATACAACGTCACGATGACGGCAGCGTTGTTCAACTCTCAAACACCGACTGCCAAACTCTTAATCCTCTTCCATCAAAGTTCATCAGTACCTTCTACCTCAACACAGAACACAACGTAAGTGATGACAACCCTGTCGATGCTTGCTCTAGTTAACATTTCCCTTATCTAATCTACTCTAATTATCCTACTATTGCAGCGCCGAGATTCAGCTATGCTATTCACAGGCTAATCAGAAACGTTTGAAATTATATATCCTATGAGATAAAGTTACGTGTTCTTGAAATCACAGCTTTTACTTTTCTGTGTAACATGTTACACCACCTCATGTAGTAGTTCTATTTTGACTATGTAATTTTCCAGCTCTATCTGAACTGGACCGGCACAGATGATCAGAGTGAGATATATGACTATGAAGTGGGACTAATGTCAATACTAAATAATGACGTTTCGGATATTATGGATTTTACATCCACCAAACACCATAACTGGTTCCGAGATCACCACCCCGATCTTAAAGAAGGGAAACGGTTCTTTATTGCCGTAAGGGCTACCAACAAGGCTGGACTATCTACCGTAAAGGTAAAATCATATTTTGCAACTTCAAATATATATGTACACGTTTCTGGTACCATAATGCCATATGCATAACCCACGGATTATAAGTAATAAAGATGAATTTCGTGGTGATGCAGGCTATCTACTTCTGGGGTAATCTAATAATAATAATAATGATAATACTAATAATAATATTTATATTAAAAATACTACTAATAATAATAGTAATAATAAATAACAATAATAATAATAATAATAATAATAATAATATAATAATAATAATATTAATAATAATATACTTAAATAGCGCCTAATATCCATTTGTTTTACATTGGAATTTCAAACAAATAAGAAGGATCAATTTCAATTACTTTTTTTCTCCCAAACACTTTTCTTTGTCATTATATTTTGGATTGTCTGTGTTCTTTTAGTATTTGGGACCGGTAATTGTCCATACTGTGGCGCCAAGCATCACGGGACCTGTTGTAGTGGATTTGGAAGGAGACCACCTTATAGCTAAATGGACTGGAGTTGAAGATCCGGACAAGAAATATATTAATTACCAGATTTCCGTCGGTATGTACATATCTTGGGTTCTTGGCTATGTGAAACCGAACGATGTACAAATGTAGATATTACATGTATATGAACACTATAAGCATTTACTAATGTGTTCCTTTAAGTATCCAAGTGGGTGTCAATACTAGCATTTAGCTTAAATAACATTAGGATATTTGCTACTAATGTATAGTAAATCGCTATACTGCAGTACCCAAGATATCGATAATATTATACAGGTATTTTGAAATGACGTTTACAAATGAGAGCTTGCTCACAATACTTGCATTGTTTCCCCACCACTCCTAGGCACCTCTGACATGCCGGCTGTGCTATTGCCGTATTCTCCACTGAAGGCTGGCGGAACGTGCGTCCTAGGATCTCCACCAACATGTGCAGCTGTACGACTCCGTGATCTACACTGGACCCTGCATCACAAGCATACGTACGTCGTCTCCGTCAGAGTGACCAGCCTCAACGGCATGACGGCTACTGCCACGTCTTCACCATACGTCCACGACGCCAGAACGCCGTCAGTAGGGGTCGTCATTGACGTCATACCAAGCGGTGAAGAATCTGTTTTCCAAATTAATGTGAGTAAATCTATTTGCCCTAGCACGGAATGATAATTAGCAAGACACAAATAGCTGTATCAGCTGTAATTTTATAAAGTTTGTACCAATATACAATATATTTTATGTATTCTGGATTTTGTTATCTGCATTATTTCAACAAAAGTGGAATACATGACGTAACACGTACAAGACGATATAGTTGAAACAGCTTTATACTTCTTACATACCTGAAGGTATTCTTGGTTTTACAGAAATTTGAGGACACCAACCATCAACTTTCCACATCAGTTCTGAACGCTGCATGGCACCAATTTGACAACGGCATCGACGCGATGGACTACACCGTTGGACTGGGGACGGCACCTTTGTCGTATGACGTACGTGCTGCGGAAGCCATCGGAGACAAGACTCAACATCAATTCACTGGACTAACGTTAGCCCATAACCAGGTATTCACCAATCTTGTACTAAATGATAAAGCGTGCGTTCTTACTACTTTTGCTGATAATTATTGTACCATCGAAGAATGTCCAAAAGCTCTACAGTACATGGTATCGTTTCTCGAAGGTCTCTTATCCACTAAGAAACAATAGCGATCTTGTAACTGCACGAGCGCCATAGATTAGAGTTCGCTACGAGAGTCCTTATGGTCTCGTAGTAGATAAGACAGCTTCGAGAAACGATACCCCAAGTATTCTTCAAGAACTTTGAAATGGTACCAGATTTCTCAAACCGAGTTCGGAGGTTTGTTAGAAAGCTTATAATACCGACAGTCTCTTCCGACCTTTACTTATTTTGTTGAGTATGTATTTACAATGTCTTTCTTCCTGGTATTTAGAAGTACTTCGTGACTGTGGTAGCGAAGCATGGCGGAAGGACGTCTACGGCATCATCA
Source organism: Lepetodrilus pustulosus (assembly GCA_032355345.1). Classification (NCBI taxonomy): domain Eukaryota; kingdom Metazoa; phylum Mollusca; class Gastropoda; order Lepetellida; family Lepetodrilidae; genus Lepetodrilus; species Lepetodrilus pustulosus. The sequence continues at coordinate 9,691 of JAULBP010096513.1, forward strand.
GATGGCGTGGTTGTCGTTAAGAAGAACGTGGTGATGGAAGGCGTGGTGATCAAGGATGGTGAAGTGTGCGGTGAGTGCGATAGACGCCATCACATCTCTAAGTTTCGTTTCTCGAAGCTCTCTTGTCCACTATTAGACCACAAGCACTCTCGTAGCGATCTCTCTAATACATGGCGCTTGTGCACTTACGAGAGCGCTATGGTCTCTTATTAGTGGATAAAAGAGCTTCAAGAAACGATACCCTGTACTTTTGTCTCGATTTCCTCCACAGTTAATATCTGAATAGCTTAGCTTTGATATACGCATTTAATATCTTTGAATCTGTGCATTGAACACAAAAACTTGTCAATAGTATTTAGTGTTATACGTGACTGCACATTTTGCATATTTTTTATTATTTGCTGTGTTTCAGATTTTCTACTTCAAGGATCATCAGGCGTAAGTATCTATATTAATTATTTAGATATGTAATGATCCATGTTGTAAGACTATAACAGCTTGTAAATAATAATAATCATAATCATAATCAAAATCAATAATAATAATAATACTAATAATACTACTACTACTACTACTAATAATAATTATAATTACAATATTAATAATAATTAAAAAAATAATAAAAATAAAATGCACTTGTATAAGGCCTAACTACAGTTTATAACTGCCCCTCAAAACCTCGGTGTTGGTTATTATCATTATGACATACACAGAAGCGCTTATTAGAACATACACGTTTGATTATGTTTTGCTTTCGATGTTCAATTCAATTTAGAAACTATCAATTTACGATTTATACCTTCTAAATTCCAAACAGCAGACTTTTATCCCCTAAATATTACATGTTTTGTCATTGTCCACAATGACTCACGCACTATATGTTTTCTGCTGTCATCAATATATGTTGGATTCAGAAATATCTCACTACTATGCATACACCATATATATGCACATGAATTGTCTAATTGTATGTGTTTAAAACAGCAATGTACAGTGGACCTATCTTACCAACTTTCCTCGTCGACATTTTCTGCACACTGGAGTCGACAGGGGGACTTGCAAAATGCGTACCCGGATGTAATGTGGAGTCTAGAGAAGAGGGTGTCAGGAACAGGTATGACACAATCGTGCACCCCTATAGTAGGAACGACTCATGTCTATAATGCATGTCTCACTAACTTGTTATCTCAACTCGGGAGTAACAACTGCCTATCTGACTGCAAGCTTACGAAGCTTTTTTTTAGTAAGATTTCATGCTCAAGTCAATGTTTCGTTCACAAATCCCCATATACAATTTATAAGCTTGAGCATGAAATCGTGCTCCAAAGGTTCACAGCGCTTGATATCACATGTGTTTTTAGGGTTTTGTAATAAATATAAGTTGATTATAAGTTTGTTTCTACAGCTTAAGACTTAAGTCAGCAAAACACTAACTTTACAACACATCTTGACTAGGTTTTCTATGTTGGATTAGTCTGAAGTTTTAGACATACATTCGATAAAGTTTAGCTAAGCCAAATACAGAAACCTAGAACTAAAGTTTATTTTTGTTGACTTAAGTCAATTAAAAATACTAAGCTGTTTATAGGGTACCGCCCGAGTAGTCTTACATGCAATACAGAATTGAATTGAAATGTATTCATGACATCTTTCCCAGATGACCTGTGGGTCTCGGCCAGGGATTACGAGCACGCAGGAACTGCCCTGTGGTTTGTTGCTACTGGTCTGTCACTG
>JAULBP010096524.1:0-11420 GCA_032355345.1 Lepetodrilus pustulosus
GATACCCCACTCAGACACAGTATACTGACTCCGAGCCGGCCAGTCCTTGCTTTACCCCTTTAATGCTGAGCGCCAAGTAGGGGAACAACAAGTACCATCTTTTAATGTCTTTTGGGATGACACGAACAGGGATTGAATCTGCGACCTTCCGCACTTCAGGCCGATGCTCTAACCATTACGCCACAAAGTTATAGAAGTGATCCATACTTATCAACATTTTTGTTCAGTGATCATAACTTCTGTTCTGTTACCGTAATTCATCTAATAATTTGAATCCTCTAATAATTTGAACATCTAAATTAATATTGTTAAGTTATTCCGACCCTAAAAGTACGAACATTACCATTTATTTCAAATATTAATTTTCTAAATATTTACCATTTATTTCAAATGTACCATTTTAAAAATATACCATATTAATTACATGTACAACCATATTTTTTACTTGAATTGGGTTGTCCCTAATTACGGTAGTAAACATTATCATAATGCCCCACACTGATACATAAAAAGTTATCACTATGGATCTATGATCTATTAAGGTCATCCTAATGCCCTAAAAAAACATAACATCAATGAACATTGGACTTCATTGAAGTTCGACCCAGATCAGGTTTATAATTTCCAAGAATGTCTACACACTTCCTGATACCAACTGATTGCAATATAAATTGACATGACCATGCCATATTGATTTTCATCAAATTTAACCTCGATTACCGTAATTGCTCTAATAAATTGAACACCTAAATTAAATGACCAAAAAAAAATTCAGACCCTAAAAATACAAAATTGGTCCTGCTAAATATTTGAACGGTCGTTTTTCAAATCTTAACTTTTCCTTTTTTTTAAAATCCTTTAGTTATTTACCATTTCAATTACAATGTACAACCACATTTATATTTTGGTTGTCCCTAATTATCCGAAGACAGATCATTTTCAATTTTCATCTTTTTCTAATAGTTCAAACATCTAATAATTTAATTATTTTCTGCTGTTCAAATTATTAGAGCAATTATGGTAGGACGTATCTAAATGGTATATATCTCTGATTAGGTGTCATCGGTAACCTGTGACCAGAAATGACCCAGACGTAACTCACTTTCACTATTATGGTGCTGTATGTGTTTTGTCAATCAGGATAAATTGCTTGAAACTGATGTTAACACTTGACTGATATGACATGAATAGAACACATATGTAGAATGTTACTTACTAATTTTACTCCTGACAGATTCGACCTTTCTTCGTCTTGTGAGAGAAGACATGATTCCTCGAGACATGAAGTCTTATATCTGACCCCTCTGGAAAGTCAGTTATATCCAGCAATTGGTAAATACGTCTTTAGAGAATACTCAACATGTTCACACTGTAGAACCAATGCATCCAATGATAATGCTGAATATGCCAATGAAAACACCTAATGTTCCAATGATGACAGTATTTAATGTGTCAATGACAACACCAACTGTTCCAATGATAATGCTGATGAATATATCAATGATAACACTAAATGTCCTATGATAACACTTATGTTCCTCTGATAAAACTGAATGTACCAACAACAACAACACTTAATGCTCCAATAACAGTTAATGTGTCAATGACAACAGTTAATGTGTCAATGACAAACCTGAATTGTCAAATATAATGCTGAATGTGTTTGGCATGCACATAAACAGCAATGGCGATCTACACAATGTGGAAATATATCGCCATATGTAAGAACACATTGATGTCCATGAATTTAGTCACATCCAATTATTCTGGGGCACATGGTTTGTCCATACTAGTGAATATTGCTCCATCATCAAATGTGAACATGTGTGTTTTCTCTGTGACTCACATCCCCAGGTAACAGTGTGAGAGTTCAGTACAACCTGTCCTTGAAGTTTTTGCAGTCCATGTGGTACTTGCAGTCCATGCAGTAATTACAGTTCATGCAGCCTCTTCCATCTTTGCCAGTCTTCAGTAGTGGGACAGTTTTTCCGCTAACTAAATCTTGCAGTCCATGAACAGCTCATACAGGCCTTTCATTTGGGATGCTAATCATTCTTTTCATCCACGTCAGATTTGTCTGCCACACCTAAACTTGCATAAACACATCATTGGCCTGTTTGCTCAGTCAAAGAAGGACCTTTGAATGAAAAATAAACGTCTGGAACCGATCAGAGCCTGTGTCACAGGACAGGAGATGCGACATGTGGGGCATACGGATATAATTTAAAACCATGTCAGAGTAGACTTGCAGTTCTAGATGCACTCATGAAGCAGTGCATAGAGTTTCCTGCAGAAATGACCGAGAGTTGTCGTACCAGGGCAACGAGATGACACGCAATACGGTTTCTCAAACACGCGAAATGCCAATCTTCGATCAACTCCTGTGAGTTTTCATTTCCAATGTTGATTCAGCCTATTTCAAAAGTTTGTTAATAAGGAAACACAAATAGCCCGCTTCCTTCCTTAGGAGCAACACATATATGCTGAATACTGTTGTTTTAGTCTCCGAGGGCAAAGGTTGCTGTGGGCGTCTGCTTTGGTCAGGGAAATCGCAGGTTACAGACGACGACGAGACTGTTACAACAAGTGACTGGAGGACAGAGCTTGGTAACAGGTTGGTCTTCGGTCTCACAGTGGACAATCAGATGCACCAAATGGTGTTTACTAAGTGACAAAACCTCCACAATGAACCACTCCCTTTGTTATCTCCCTTGACACATTCCCCTACTTAATCCACAGGGCACGAAAAAAACGGTACTGCAAACAACAACTTTTTTTTAGACAGGACTCGAAAACCCAGATCTGTTGACATCAATGTACTTTATATGTGAGTTCTAACCTATCATGGTCATGTTGTCTGCGAATGTAAAGTATAACATTTACAATCTTTAATTAAACACATTGTGATAATACCACGAGCAATACAGGCAAATAAACCGACCTATTACAATACAAGTACTGATTGAACAACTGTACAGTTCTCTAGACATTTATATATGGTATATGGGCAAATAAACCAATCTATTTACATATGCCTGTGGTTGAACAACTATACCGCTCGTAAGCCATGTTTATGGGCAAATAAATCTATCTATATGCATATTCCTATTATTAAACAATTGTACAATTCTCAAACCATTTATATCTCAATATAAACTGATCTACAAATGCCCATGGCTAAACAACAGTACATCTCACAGACCATTAGTTCTCTGGCTCTCTTACAGTGGGTGTAATCTTTGCATTCTACAACCATATATCTGCTCTAACACTAATTTGACATTTGCACCCGACACATTTCAAGTGGAGGCGGTGTTGTGTTCATGAAGCACAGTTCCACAATTCACACCACATAGAAGAGCTGTAAATCAGGCAACAACAAACACTGCTAAACAGGCCTCGCAAAATAGGTCCACTTGTTTTCAATGACGCTTTATTGCATTTCTAAACTTCCATTCAATTTCTGTGAAATAGCAGGCAATTTAAACGGCAATTGCCTATATGTTGAACTATGCTGGAGGTTAAGCCCTTGTGCTTGGCAAATAAATTATACAGAGAACAGCTCACCCTTAACTTTGATCAGCCAAAGGGAAAGAGGTGTGATAATTACAAAAATGCATGTAATAGCAGTTAAAGCAGTATGACAGAGTTAGGCACCTTGCTGAACACACAATTCAGTTTTCGACTGACTTGTGTTTATTTGCCCTCTGTAAAGGTGTAACAGGCAAATGATTGTGTGTGTTGTTATTCTGATAAACTACCGTGACTCTGGTTGTTGATACCTGCTACAGGATCACAGCCTTGTTCATTCATAGCTTATAAGCTCATACAACATGAAGCCTTACTTAAACTAACACATCGCGCGATTAGATATATATATCCGTTAACACACATGAAGCAGTCAAGTATACGCATTAAATGTCTACACACCACTGGACAATGTCTAGTCGACACTGGACAATGGAATGGATACAATAGTCGCCATACATTTGACCAGTTGGTGTCGCCATTCATTTGACCAGTTATTTTCAGGGCATATATCCTTAAAAAGAAAGCGGGTTTTTTCTCACTTAAAGCTATTGGGGATAATCTCTCAATCTCGGTCAATGGATACAGGTAGAAACAAAGAATGTCAAACAATGGTTGAAGACAATTCATGTGGCCATGGAAATGACAACAATGCAGGTATAACCATGGAAACACAAACAACAACATGGCTGCTAATAAACTAGATCTGGATATTACACACACCCCCAAACACTTCATCTTCACATATGTGTAACCGATTTCTGCATATTGTATTTCCAGGAGTGTCAATGAATTTCTATGTCTACCTACAATAACGAATTGTGTTATGAATTACAGTAAAGCAATGTCAAGCAATATCGCAGCGGGAATCTTTAAACGGCGATTACTGTCAGAAAAAGCAACATCCACAAACATTGATATCAGGCCCTGAAATTACCAAACTCAAGGTTTTGTCGCACTCAAATTTTGTCTATAAAGCAAACTCAGGACTGTAGGATTCCCGTAGTCCCCACGTACCATGCGTACTAACATGTGGGCCTGGGTATCCTTTCACAAAGCTCTCTTATCCACAAAGAGACCATAGCACTATCATTGCTGATAGCTAAAGCACTACAAACAGAGCGCTACGGTCTCCTAGTGGATAAGAGAGCTTTGTGAAAGGATACACTTTATTTCATTCCTGGTCTACTTAGACGTATTCCCCCAAAATATCGCCTCAAGTTGAGGGAGTCATTAGCCGGTGCTTATTAGGCCTCATGGAGAGGCTGGACAACCTGCTGACAGATGTAATTAAGGAGCGGGGTTGGGGGTTTGGGTGGGGGACTTTGTTTCATAGGGCTAGCAGACGACACATTTGCTGAGATTCTATTATTTAATTTTATCCCAAATGATGTACATATAAAAGTATGAACACCCAAATTACAATATGTTGATTTAATTTCAATAATTAGTAATTAGTTGGTGTTTTGGCACAATATTGGAATATATCGGGTGGCCAAAAATAAGTGTTAATACATTTGTAACTAACAACGATATTACACTGAAACTTCACACACGTGACAAATACAAGTATGATGTTATTAACATATTCTGAAAGTTCCAAGTCTCTATGTCGTATACCTTTTCTTAAATCGAGTAATTAAAAACAGAAGTAAAAAACTGCAATAACAGAGTTAAAAATGCTGCCAAATTATCTTGAATTTGGGTTAATATAACTAACCATTATATTACTTACTATGAAACTTCACACAAGTGTCGACTATGATGTTATTAACATATTCTGAAAGTTCCAAGTCCCTATGTCGCATACTTTTTCTTAAGTCGGGTAATTAAAAACTGAAGTCAAAAACTGCAATGGCAGAGCACAAAAAGCTGCATAGTTACTTTGAATTTACTGAAATAAGTTATTAATATGGCCTCGATCTACTTTGAAATAAGCTCAAGTATTTCGTTTTCAACATGAATTAGTACTCCTGAACTCTCTAAAATATACTTCGTCATAGGAATACCTCTGTGTGTCCTTCTAATAATTTCTCTGACAACGAATTCCAAATGAAATAATTCACTGGGTTAAGAACTGGATTTTGTGGTGACCACTCGTAGTTTGTTTATGAACACTTCCGTTGACTGATCAAATAAGGCTTGCATAGTTCTACTAGTATGAGAAGTTGCACCATGTTGATGGAAATTAAAAAGAATTCTATCAAGGTAGAAATCAGGCAAGAATTTGTTTTAATAAATGGTTTTGCCATTGCAGTTCTTGACATTTGTTTTAAATTATCCGACTGCAGAAAAAGTCTGCGACATAGGGACTTGAAGCTTTCAGAATATGTCAATAACATGATAGTTGTCACTTGTGTGAAGTTTCATAGTAATATAGAAGTTTGTTACAAATTTAATAACCCTTAAAGTTCGGGAAGTTTTGTTTTTGGACACCCCATACATGAGAATATTTTAAATAAATCAGTGTTCAATTCCTACTGATGGCTGACATATAGTTTATTACTGGTGTTCAACAGAGAATCAAATATCAAGTGTAACTTCTCTAACTTTGCTTTCAAGAATTTCTCTGGGCCATCTGATCGTCTTGCACTTTCAGCATTGATGAATGTTTCCAAGAGAATTTGGAAAGGCAAAAGAATATGAAACTTCCATTCTCTATATACATGTATGTCAAAAGTTCTGAAATACAAGGGATCATTGTGGCTGAGAACAGTGGTGCAGGTTGGACAATAGTTATCATCAAAGTCTTGTTCAACATCATGATCATAATGTGAAAACACTAATCTGTGAAATAACTGTCCTTTTGAAATTGCATCTCTAAGAGATCAAAGTTTAGTGATTGCACCGTCTTCAATTTCATCTGTGAAACCCTCATTGCTGAATATTGCAATCTCAAGACACATTTCCCAATGTTCTTTTCTTATTTCACTATTGTCATTTATGTGGTTGAAAGCGAATTTTAGAAATGATACAAAATTCAATTCCCGGTTACAAACAGTGATGACATTCCCTTCAGTGTCTAATACTTTCTTCTCTGTAAAGCGGATACTTTTTTTGCTGCTGTTTAAGTGATCTCAGAATGTTATCTGTCCTTATTTGCTTAATCGTATCTTATGGAGTAAGCTTCTCTTTCAGGAATGCTATAAACTTATCAAACTTTATCCACTTGGTACCCGGTATTGCTTTCCTCATGAGCATAATTAATTTCAAAGCAGTCCCAAAGGCATTTCTGTCTCATTGGGCAATACGCTACATTTTACACATGTCCCACTGATTTTCAATATTGTAATATTTGGTTATTTATTTTATAGTAAAACAACAAATAAATAAAAAATACAATAAACTATGAAATATTAAAAACCAGCAGGATACTTTCAGGTAAATACATATGTCCATGAAAAATGTCAACAAACCATGATCGTATGGTATTTAATACAATATTTTCTGTTACTCTTGCCATGATGCTGAGGTCCATATCAGCTTGTCTTCACGATACACACATGTAGTCCAGTCGTTGGAGGGTTGAACCAGGAAAAAGTTGTTACCAAGCCATATTTGGTATCAAAAGAAGTGCAATTTTATCCTCTACATGATATTAAAACTTATTAGTCGTTGAGGTATACTAGTTTTAACAATATGGGGGTACATCTCAAAATACCAATATTGACAAAATATGCGTTAAATAATTCTATAACATGCATACTTATTTAAATAATACATTCTTTATAGTTCTGTGTTATATTCTACAGCGCGTACGCTATCTGTTAACACAAATATTTTGTCAATATCATGATTAGTCACTGAGTTCTGCTAGTTTGAAAATGGTGTCGTGCATCTAAAAAATACAGATTTTGATAAAACTATGCATAATGCATGTTCTATTACATATGTTAAAGGCATGATATGAACATAATATTAGGAGTAACGTGTAAGGTACACTTTGTAGAGTATAACTAACTACTAATTTGAAACTTTTCATCAGATAAATACATGCTACTTAACATAATTTACGCATATTTTGTCAAAGATGGTAATTTATATATGTACCCCAACCATGTTGAAACTAGTAAACCTCAACAACTAATTAAGATATTAACGCAATATTTCTATTAACAGATATACTACACTCTGGAGAATACATCACAGACCTATATGGAACCTTTTCAAATACAAATACATATTAGAGAACATAATGTAAGCATGTTTTATCAAAATTGGCATGTTGGGATGTACCTCCACCATGTTCAAATTAGCATACCTGAGCGACTAATCATGATTATTAACACGATATTGATATTACCAGATAGCCTACACTTTGTAGAATATATGATATAGCTATATAGAACCTTTTTTTTATAATACAAATATGTGCTATAGGGAGAAGATAATAATACTCTTGTTTTTGTCAAAATGGGTATTTTGATATATACACCCACCATGACCAAAGTAGTATATATTAGTGACAAATCAAGATATGAACACAATGGTGGCATTACCATATAGCCTACACTCTGTAGAATATCGAATATAGCTATATAGAACCTTTTCATAATCCAAATATATGTTATAACATATAATACGCATTTCTTTGGTCAAAAGTGGTACAGTATTTTGAGATGTACCCTGCCATGTTCAAACTAGCATACCTCAGTGATTAATCATGCTATTAACACAATATTGGTGTTAACCGATAGTATACACATTGCAGAATAGTAGTATAGCAAATAGCTGGCTGTATATAAACTTTTCATTATATAAATATGTGTTATAGAACATTTTACGAATAATTTGTCAAAATTGTTATTTTGAAATTTACCACCACCATGTTCAAACTAGTATACCTCAGCGAATAATCAAGATATTAACACGTTGTTAGTGTTAATTGATAGCTTACACTATGTGGAATATATCTAAGAACTATTTAGAACTTTTTCTTTGCACAGCTAAATATTAAGAAAATACTTTATGCATATTTCGTCAAATTTAATAGTCTAGTTCAAACTAGTATACACCATCGACTAATCACGATATGAACACGATATTGGTGTTAACAGATATATGCTTGGCATACAATTCAGTATGTTATAATTGTAATACGTCTGAAAAATTATTATGTAGAAACTATTTTACTCATCATAATAATATTATGTTGTCAAATTAGTATCTTTTTAGAATAGCCTACGCCATGTTCAAAGTAGCATAACTCAGTGAATAATCATGATATGAACACGATATTGGTCTTAATTGATAGGTGACACTCTGTAGATCATAAGTATGAACTGTTTTAATAACCTTCAAGAAAAATATTGCTGTGAGAGAAACAACCTTATGTCAAAACTTGGATACATTTATGCACCAAAACGATTCGGTCGGGTATACCTTTAAGGTACAATCTCCCACCATAGTTTAAACTAAATCAGGTCATTAAGCATACCTACTAATGCAATCATGCATGTAGTTCTACTCTATCCACTCAAATCTATTCATTTTCAGGGAGAGTTAGAAAGCATTGCGAACTGGTAAATTGTTTATCTTCGACGATACATGCATAAAGCCGTTGCAAGTAAAATGCCTATAAACTTGAACATTGTTAATACTGGATTTGACCTATAAGCATATGTATGTTCATCGTCTGGGATTAGTTTCACCATTCATATACGGATACTTTAAGTAACGAACAAAACTAATACATACGATATAAACCATATTATCCTATTTGGAGACAGACAGTGACGGATAGAATGAGATAGAAGGGACGGACGGTGTGGTATACGGTCGGAAGACGATGACAAATATCCTTTATACACCTGTGACGAAATAGACTTCCTAGTAGGCAGTGCTTCAATTAGCATTAGGATGTCACTTGGAGGTTAGAACTAAGGAAGCAGGGTATATATACGAGTGCCTCACAGCATGGACCACAACAGAAGATTCCTGCCACCATGAAGATCGTCATACTTCTCGTGTTGGCCACTCTTGCAGGTAAATATCCATTTGTCAATTCTCCTCCGTCTTCTCATCCTTTAACATACAGGGCCCGATGCAGCCTAAAGCATACACCAGCAGGCCCCGAGATTACGAGCGTTTTTGAGTACGATTTCATGTTCAAGCTCAACTGTTATATTGGGAATTGTGAACAAAACATTGACTTGAACATGAGTACGATTTCATGAACTCAACAAATGTTTTGTTCACAGTTCTCCATGTACATTTGAGCTTGAAATCGTACTCCCAAAAGGTTTCGTAATCTCCAGTCGGCGTAATTTTACGGTTAACCTTATCCCCAGTAGTAACTATTGTGTAGACGATGGCTAAGGCTGAAGTTATAGGGTTACGTTAAATAGAGGGACGCGATTTCGTACAGGAATACCCCGGTGAGATAGCGAATGAAATAGCAGTCACTGACTCTCAATTTCGAGGATGTCATTATAATTTTAAGCACCTGTGAGCAGCTTAGCTGGAACTTGGCACTATATAAACTTTTTGTTATAGTATATTTTTCGATTACATTAATATTTGAAATCTCAAATATTTTAACTGGCTGATGGGCAAAACATATTTCAATACTTCAATTAATACATAATACTTTAAAATAATAATTCAATTTAAGTTGGTGGGTTCTTTTTACTTTTAATAACTTGACCTCTTTTAGACGTGTCAATACGGTTTATTCATGCAAATATTTCTATTTTATTGCAGCGTGTGATCATAACTTGAATCCTTTAGGTAAGTTTAATTCCTGAAGACATACGATATTAATATGTGGGACTGCATATTAGAAATGCTATTCTTTGATATATACCCATTGATATTAAAGCAAGCATTAGTTATGCAAAGCATAATTAACCAGCTGATTTTAGAATACTTCAGACAAATTAAATGAACGGATTTAAAAACAACGTTGCTTTCAAATTGTTAATATCATAACATTTTTCTAATATTCGTTAATATCATAACATTTTCCTAATATTCGTCTGTATACTTGCATTATACTGGTTATATTTAAGCTGGCTATCTTCATATAGTCTCGACACGAGATTCCGTCGGCTGGTAGTGCTACCCAACGGGAATATCCTGCCATAGAACAGCATACAGAAATGTGTTGGCAGCATCTAGATTTATGCTATACTTTCAGATATTGCGGCACTGGGTCTTCTTGGAGGCGGAGGAGGGGTCGGCTACAACCATCTCGGGGGGATAAACCAGGGAGGTCTATGGAACTCCGGTCAATATGAAGTCAGGAACTGCAGGGTAGATACAACTTATTATTACATACTAGTAAATCCAACCAAATACAGTGAAAATGAACAGTGATATGTTCCACTAGTGAATCAATACGTGTATATTTCAATAAATATATATGGTAAATAATCCACTTTTTAGTCTCATAACATTTCGAGTTTTGATAATTCTATATAGTCAACAAAATTAATTAAGGGCCAGTAACCTTTTTGGACATGTTAATTTATCATATTCTATTTTAGCAATGACAAATTTCCAAACGTTCCCCTGAGCCAGTTATTCTTGATGAATTCGCAGACATATTGAAAAAAGGATGGAATCAGATTCCTCAAATGATGTTCCGAAATTTGGTACAAAGCTTCCCCACCAAACATCTGCTGGCCCTTAATTTACTTTGTTGAGTATATTTCACTCGAGATAAGCATGGTATTCTACAGTACTCTGTCATGCTCTTCTGAATTCATGATATTATTTTTTCTTCCATTTCAGAGGTGCCCTTTCAATTCTTCTTGTAATTTCATTCGACCGGGACTTGCCTACTGCTTTCCTGCAAACTTTGGCTCAGGCACATCATGGGGAGGAAGATGGGGAGTAGGAGGAGGAATATGGGGAGGAAGATGGGGAGGCAGGTGGGGGTCTGGAAGGGG
>JAULBP010096535.1:0-11419 GCA_032355345.1 Lepetodrilus pustulosus
CTCGAAAGCTCTTTGTGTCTTCAACCTCGATAAATTCGCACCTCGAAAATTTCCCGGTATACAGTAACTCAAAATGTTAGTCTGGAGCCCTGTACACGGTACATGTATGTAACAACTTTAAAAAATATATTTGAAGTTTGTACATGTACTTCCAACAATCTTTACAGGGCTCGACAGTAAGGATTGTCCGCCTTTTCCGGGACAGGTACGATTCACAGGTGGACAGGTGAATTAGTCCAGATTAACAAGCCTTTTACCTACAGTTACATGTCCGATATGGCACAGGGACGGGTGCTTCAAAATGTTTAATGTAGAGCTCTGATATACATGATATATACATGTATATACTAGAGGAATCATAAATAAATTTACAAAAATTGTCACAAAATTACTAAATTACAATAAATAATTGGTAATTATGTCTTTTATTCATACAATTGAAATTAAATGGTACTTGGAGAAACAAGCATTTAGGAAAATACATCTTTTCTATTTAAAAAGGAAAACCATTGGGTCTGAAAACAAGAAATTTTAATGTTGGTCACCTTATTGATTTCTGATGAAGCCTTGTGCTGGAACATCTGAGCAGAATATCAAACTGATCGGTCCTGTTCTCGATTGTGGATTTAAATGACAGAATGATGACTCTTAGTCTCTTGGGACCATCTCTCACACATGGTCCTCATTACTGCCGTCTGCAGCATGTAGTCAGATTTCCATTTTTGTTCAAATCTGAATAGTAAGCGCAACAACTGGATCATCAGATCAATCATCCATCGAGTTAAACTTAAAGTATCTTGAGTATATATAGGAAATCCGTATTGGTCGGTAGTTGACCTGTAAGCAAAGCAACCATTTACAAAAGAGACAGTTGTCACAGGTTCTGACTGTTGACAGGCGGCATTCTTGTGTCTTCTGAAGCAACTCTGTAACGACAATTTGTAAACGTCTCCCAGTATTAAGTGGAAACATGTATAACCAGTGATCGAAATACAGGGGTTCCTGGGGGTCATTTGAAAATCTGCAATGTTAAGGGTATCTGTGTGACCCCCTGAACACTGTAGATTTTACCACCATTAACATTGGGCCTATGGAAAATGACCCCCTGATTATTTCCTAGTATTTCGAACACTGATTACCGTATGTTAAGGGAAATGTTCTGTGGCATTTTAAAATTAATTTGGTCGACTTGATAGGCCAATATGCAATTTTGCTCAGACATGTGAATATAATTACAAAATTGTTTTATTTCTAGCTACATACATTTCATAGGTTTGTCACACTTTGTTTTATTTAATTATAAAAATTTAAATGTTGAAAGATAGTGATTTTGGTAATATGTTGCACATTTCATCATTCAAGAAATTGTGTTTCAACATGATATGTAAGAATAATGATTTCATCCATGACTGCAGGCTAACATTTTGTTTACTTGCCCTCAGGGCTATAATCAGGGCAACTTGCAAAAGCACCAAACGTGTTATATGTTAAAATTAGTTTGCCCACAGTGCAACTTAATTTGCCCCTGTACGTTGGGCATACGGTATGTAGGTCTGGATCCCTGCCATCCCAATAATACTTTCATTAATGGACTGGTACAATTGATTTAATAAATCTCGTTTGGGCAGGAACATGACACTAGTAAGCAAAAAGTCATCCCCTTTTAGATCGAGTTGTCACAAACAATGAACAACTTGCTATTTCTACTCAGGATCACGATGATTAGATTTACATTCATCTGGTTCAACTCATCTGCTCTTCAATGCTAATCTATTACCTTCTTCCCTTTGGATAATGATCACAATTGTTGGTGTTCAGGAAATTTACCGCTTCCTCTTGTCATGTTTATTCAGAAAAATTACCATGCATTTGGCTTCCCCATTTTTTTTTTAGCTGAATCATGTTTATTTAATAAAAATTAGCTAAAAAAATTAAGTTGGATGGATTTAAAACGAATACTGTATTACCTTGTCCTATTTGTTGTCTGCAGCTGAGGTTATGTTAACTGGTTAAATATATGCAAATATCTTTTTTAACAGAATCACATAAATGCAATGTTTAATTCAGCCATTTTTTCCTTGGTTTAATCCGAATAATATGGGTATGTTATCAGCAAATTCTGGCTGAGTATAGATATATGAATTGCCAGTGCATAAGATAACAGAATAAATCTCTATCTCTTTGTAATTAACAGATTATTAGTAAATATTTTCATTTCTTTGAGCAAAAGGTACCAAGTTCAAATCCCGTCCATGGGGACCCAGCATCGATGTTCGCAGAAGTTACATTTCTGACGATATTGATAGGATGCACTGTCTGTAGTTTTTTTTGTAATGGGGCTTATAGTCACTTGTCAGTTTAGGGCAGGAGGAAACCCGCAACATCCGTAGTGCTGAATGTTGCAGTAAACCTGCGAGCACCGGCTGGTACTGACAGACCGAGGATGATAACTGTATTGCCACTCTACAGACAACTTGCATCCTATCAGTATCGCGTCAGAAATGTAACTTCTGTGAAATTGATGTCGGGCCCCATCGGGACGGAATGTCTGTAGAGTGGCACTACAGTTATCATCCTTGGTCTGTCAGTACCAGCTGGTGCTCGCAGGTTTACTTCAACATCCAGCTCTATGGATGTTGCAGGTTTCCTCCTGCCCTAAACTGACAAGTTGTGATGTTAGTGAAAGATTCTAGAAAGCAATTCTAAACCCCATTACAAACAATAAAAGAATTACCAAAAAATAATTTCTTTGTTTATTAAGTCCATCAAGACTAGAATTCCCCCTTCATTATCTTTCTGTGCATTTTCTAGACATTTTATTGTGCAAGAAATAGCTTTGCTATCAGCTGTAATTAAATTCCTACTTTCTTCTTCAGATGGCTCCAGATCCAACAAATCCACCCATCCAGAACCTCACCTTCGCTTCAACCACCCCAGACCACAGCGGGAAGAAGCGGAAGTTTGGCTGCATGGAGCCTCTGATGAACAGCCACAAGAAGGAGGTGTTCCACAAGGAGGAATACGAAGTGCTGGAACTGACACCATTCACCGACTATGCAGAGTTCTCCAGACACTGTCCGACAGTGCTACAGAGGACGTTCTACAGATGGAAGAGAAGGATCAAGGATGAGTACATCTTCCTAGAACAGCATCCAGACCTCAACTACCCAGAGTACATCCAGTATGTGCCCCATGCTAAAGAAAACGTCTTCAATTTCTGGAAATCGCTTATGAAGAAAGGGTACCTGTTTGGAACAGGGTCAACGAGTCATCTGTCGGCAATCTTGGTCAAGAGTGAATTCGAAGGCAGGAAGGCTAGTCCAGTATCAAATCCTACACAATGGGATGATGAAAATAATGGACATAAGGTGCTGAAATACATGCAGAAGAACCTAACAGTGGAGTATTCGGAACTCCTGAAGCATTTCCCCGATATTCCTGAACATGTGTTTAAGATCTGGAAGCAGCAGAATTTACAGGCTTGGAAGTTCCTCGAACAGAACTTCTCTATTGACTACCCCTTGTTTTCGCGGTGTTTTCCTGCAGTGTCTGAAGACGTGTTCAACATCTGGAGGCAGCATGTCCTCACCGACAATAGGAATAAGATCATGAGCTTGCAGAGAGAAGCTGTGTCCACAGCAGAACACATCCAGGAGGCCCAGAAGGCTTTGTGGACCTCCTTGATGTCCCAGAGACTTGCCCAAGAGCAGAGTAGATATTCACTTTCCCAGTCAGCTTGGCCTGCTCTGTCTGGTGGTTGGCTTGGAGAATATCATTACTGGGGAACTGCCATGAACCTCTCCTCCATAGGTCATCTGGATTCAAATCAAAACCCACAGATTCAAAAGGAAGGCAGTGTGAATGAGAGTGTGAAAAGTGCCAGCAGTGTAAGCAGTGATATCTCCAGTCGGACTGATACTGGTTCCATTTCAACTTTGGATAAAAGTGTTAAAGCCGATCCAGAAGATGTAGATTCATACTTTCTGTCAAAGTCAAAGAAGCAGAATAAAGTTGAATTCTACTACTATCTTCAACATCCAGACATGGACTTTTCTGAAATGACATCTAGTCATCCATCTGTTTCATTGAGGACGTTCTACAGGTGGAAGAAAGAGATCAAAACAGCTTTTGCTTACCTACAAGAAGTCCCCGAGTGTACATTTGAAAACTTCCACTCCTTCTTTCCTGAAATCCCCAAGGAAATATTAGAACAGTGGAGATCGCTTGTGAAGAAAGATGTTCCACAGCCGACACAGGCAACACAGGATCTGTCAGATTCTAGGAAGCAAGACATCATGGAGAAGCTGAGAGTGTTGCTGAGCAGTGATAAGAGTGCTGTTATTTGTGACGACAATTCCGGTGAACAGAGAGACGATAATCTCGGCATTAAAGGAGATGACAAAAACCCCAGAAAGGCCAACGAACAAGAATTCTGCTATCTGCAGTTGAATCCTACTATAGAATTTGCAGCATTCACATATCAGTTTCCTCACATATCCCTGAGGATGTTCTATCACTGGAGGAGAGAAATACAAGATCAGATGAACTGCATCCGTCATAACCCTAGCATATCGTACAAGGCTTTACAACAATCTTTTCCTGAACTTACAGAGGAGGTTTTTAACGTGTGGAAGAACGTTGTGCTGTCTGAGAAAGACTTGATGGATGGTGTAGATGGTTGTGATTATGAATCAGTTGATCTTTCCACACATCAAAAGGACAGTCTATGCAATGAAAGTCTCTCAGAGCTTCAAGTGAAGGTGAATCAAAAGAAGAAAGTGAAACTGTCTTCCAGTAATGATCAATATTCTTCCCAGAACAGGGAGAGTCCAAGCATTTGTGATAATCAAAATTTCCAAAGTCCCAGAACCAGTGGAAAAGCATTAATGAAAGCTAGTCGTCCAGAATACTGCTTCCTTCAACAGAATCCAGACATTGATCTACACAGCTTCATTCGCAAGTTCCCAGACATGTCTCCTGGGACCTTTTATCGATGGAGGAGAGAAATCAAAGCCATATTGGACTACATGACATCTCATCCAGACATAAGCTGTGAGCAGCTTGTTGCAGATTTCCCAGAAGTCACGCATGATCTGTTCCTATTATGGAAACAGAAACTGCAGTCATCTGAAGAGAAATCTGGAAGTCAGGAGCAGAATCCGATTCGAAGTCTCCAAGCACTAGTCAATGATGGCGAGACGTACACAACCAAGCAGAACTACCAACGAGAGCCTGGGTTCACATATCTACTGGAGAATCCTCACACTAGCTTTGAGGAATTTGACAAGCTTTACCCAACAGTGTCACCAGGAATGTGTGTCTACTGGAAGAAGCTGATCAAGGACTGGTTCAGCTTGTTGAAAGTCAGTCCGGATATAAACTTTCAAAGCTTTTCGCTCTACTGTACCGAAGTCCCAGAAGATGTTTTCAAGAAATGGAAAGAACTGATAGCAAAGAGAGAGGAACCATTGGATGACTTGACACCAGCAGACACAGCAAACACATTGGGTGCAGGTTCCGTCAACTCTCCCGAAGACTGGGTGCTAACTAAAACCAGGAAGGTAAATCAAACCGAATACCTATTCTTCTTGATGAATCCGTACATGGACTACACCGAGTTTTCGGTTACATTTCCTCTCATATCGCAGAGGTCTTTCTACAGGTGGAGGAAGGAGGTGAGGGAGAGTTTGGAGTACCTGGAACAGTATCCCAGTGTGAGTTACAGTGCGTTCTGTCAGGTGTTCCCTGTCGTGCCAGAGGAGATGTTCCTCAGATGGAAGGAGGTGTCTGCAGCACAGACTGCAAAAGCTGAATTTGGTTCTGAATCACTCAAAAGAAATCTTCATTATCCACCTCCTTCAAAAGGAGCTGCTGATTCATCTGAAGCTGGATTGAAAGGAGGTGAAAGTCAGGCAGTCAGTGGCAACACGGTACCTCCTCAAAATAAAACACTAGACCTCGTGGACATGTCTATATTTTCAACTGACAGCCCTGATCCTCCTGCGATTGTCAGCTCGCTGAGCTCATCTGAATCTCTAAGTGCTGCTGTGGAGAGCATCTGTAGATCTGCTGGTCTTCCTCCCTTGGACCAGAATGTGGACGATCCTGAACAGTCGGAGGAGGATGCATCAACTTCTCCTAATCCAGGAGCAACTTCACTTGGAGGTGTTGCTTTCCCTGGTATGTCATTGTCGCAAACCATTGGGGCCATTGGGTACAAACCAAATAGGTCATCACCGAATGTGAAGCGCGAGGATACCAAGACTTTCAGTCAGAGCGAGCGACATCAGTCCAACACCCCACCAGGGTCGAGAATTAGAGGGCTGAACTTCCCAGTCCTGCCCAACACGCCATCCAACGTACCGACTCCGTATATGGATGCCACGGGACAAATGATGGAAGACTCGTTCTTCTCCCCGCGGGCGAGGAAGCAGAGCCGAGAGGAGTATCTCTTCCTCCAACAGAATCCTCACATGGACTTCCAGGAGTTCTGCACTCACTACCCGACCATCTCCTTGAGGACCTTCTACAGATGGAAGCGTGAGTTCCGGCAATCACAGGACTATCTGATGGGGCTGCATGCTGGTCTACAGTAGCTTGTGTAATCATGTACTTTGTATAGATAGGACCAAATGCATGTGATTTGCCAGTGTTGCCATTCTGTAGATCAATGAAACTACGAAACAATATCTCATTATCACCTATTATGTTGAAATTTTTTTAAGCAATATCTTAAATTGATTATTCGTTATATTTGAAAAATGTGAGGGAAGTTTATGATAAGAATTATTCTTATTTACCGCAACAAAGAATTCTGCATGGATTTTTATACTTGTTATCATGGTGCTAACTTAATGTAATGGTACGGTAACATGCTTCTTTTGAAATTGAATACATTTGCTGAATGTCAAGACAAAATAATAATTTATTCCAAGGAAATTTGGAAAGTTGTTTAGTAATAATGATCTGATAAAGTCTTGTTTCTACTTTTCATATTTATTTACTGCTAATACTATTTTATGAGTGCTAGTACATATTTGATGAGGGAGAGAAAAAATGGTTGCTGTAATGGGGTGGGGCAATTATGGACCAAAAAGTCAGTGTTATTGCGAGTGTACACTGTACTATTAACTAAATATGTTGCGTCTGATGACGTTGGCAACACTGGCACCTCACAAAGCCAAGACAACTGAATATTTCCATTCAGGAATTTGACCAGTCCAAAGAGTATGGACACTGCTAGTCCAATGTTATCGCTTCATCATATAGATATTTCTGAATAGCTAGGACCAATCGTTACTGAACATATATGCACTTTATATTGTTTAATAGTGTATAGTTGTGAAATCTCATTCCATTGAGGCTTGTGCCATATGTATATGTACACACATGCAAGTGAAATATTGTTGATAGAGATTTTTTACTTCATGTATAGACCTATATTTCGTCCAATTATGCAAAGCAATTTTTTTTCGTTACTTGTATTTGTAAGTTGTTTGACATGTTTTAACTCAATCCCACATACCTATTGGAGTTCTGATATTGTAGCATAGTAGTATCTGTGGCATTGACATTGTCGTTTCCTCGGCCATTGTTTTAGCAACAATCTCATTCTTTGCAATGAAAGTGTCTTCATTAGTTTTGTATTTAAACAATTCATTGAAGTGCATGCAATTGTCAATTCACTCGTGTTTTTTCACCAAAATCCAACAGACTAGATAACATTCTAATTTTTTTTTTCTGATTACCAATTTTGGAATAAGATTTCTTGAACCATTTCCTAGTCGATATTATATGTAAACTAATTTTGCTAACAGTAACTTATTTGAGTTCTGGTAATATTTGTGCTATTTGTCTCTTTTGAGTAGTTTTAACAATCTGGAAATGTTTGTATTAATGAATGGTTGATTAGAATATTTTTTTCCATAGATTATTTTAATTCCAGTTAAAAATATTTTGACAGCTTTATGCTGTATACACTATGTGCTTAGTAACAGGTATTATTTATGATCTTGTCGCATGTAGGTGAAAGATTCCTGTGATGACGTAAAACAACTTGCACACCTATTCATATATTTATGATCATTGACAACACTAATGTATGTTTAGATCATCCAGTTGTATGGAACTTTGTATCATGATCATAGACAGTGCAGATCCGCACAGACTCTACTTAGTTTTTGTTTTCAAATTCCCTGACCATTGTGAAGAATCTGCTTCAGTATGTTTAGCACCTACTCATTTATGTATGTATGTAGGTAGTCTTGGTACAACAGCTTGTTGATCATAGCCAACATTAGTGCCTAATAGTGCCTACTTAGTGCCTATTTTTACTTGATGCCTATATCCCATAGACAATGGAACAACAGTGATAGTAAAACTTTCAATTTAAAGTAAAAAAAAAGCTTTAGGATGTGGATGGTTCTTATGATTTGTTATGCAATTAGTTTTTATAAGCTTTATATGAGTTGGAGTGTCGACTATGCACCTAGCTGCCTGCATATGCTTTTTACACAGGAGCAAGTTGTAGATGCAAGCCAAAGTATGTGATTATTAGACTGCTGCAAACTGTTGTATGTTTTAGTCATGAACTGTAGCAGTTACTTACATGATAGGGGGTACAACCACCCTGTGCAAGGTTCAATGTAAACCTTGATAACAATACCTTGTCTTCCTACAACCTAAGTTGCATGATCAGACATTGCCAAACATTTCTATCTAGTCGTATACTAATGTTTATGCATCAGGGTTCTGTTCAACAGAACAATTGTAGTGCTACACATCAGAATCAATATTAGCAAGTTTCAGGGCTCTACATTAATTTTTTTGTGCCACGTGTCCATTTAAAACAAAAATCAAAACAAATTGCCATTAGATGTCTTTAACAAGGACTAGGTGAATTTTAACTCTTGTGGCTCTATGATTGTTTTGTGGAACTGGACACCTCGTCTTCAACAGTTCAATTTTTGAAAGGTATTATGTCCAGTGCATTGATCATCATTGAAGCCTATGGAGTTATTGGTGACGGAAAGAGATCTGAAAATGATGATGTACTTGATTGCAAAGTTAATTGAATTGCAACACAATTTAATGTCTCCTCTTCCAGGTAAATTATTGACAGTTGGTAAGTTTGTACGTGCGTCTGTTTGGTCACATTACTTGCACTTCAAAAGGTTATTTTAAACATGTTTTATCGGTTTTAATATATGCCATAAGTAATAAATATACTGTAGTGAGTATGCAGTTATGAAGTATAGTGGTACCAATACTATTGGACAATTGTATTGACACTGGAAGGTGTATTTTATTAGTGTTTCTTTATTTGTGAATTATTCATGATATATGTAGAAAGGTGAATTTTACCATATTCTAAATGTCTGTAACCCTCGTAGGATGGAGCTACTGTTTACTCTAAGTCGGTATGGGGTCCATACAGACTCCCAATTTATACATGATCATATTGCTGTAAGCTTGGATGTATTATTGTATACTTCTAATTATTCTACATACCTATATTTATCACAGTATCTTACATCAATAATATCCATACATAAACAAACATTTGAGGACTACTAGTATTTAATATTATAATCAAGAACAACACTATTAATAATCATTATTAATGTTTTTAATATGATGAGGAATTGGGAACAGTTGGTATATATTCATTTTCAATGGAGTGAGTCCATACTGATCCCATGGCCAATAGTATTCACATTATATACAGCATAGCTTCGTGAAATATATATATATCTTTTTCAAACAAGCTGTATAATCCAATGTAGAAATGGAGCACTTGAGAAAATACAAAATAATGAATAAAGATACTTCTGTTTGTTAAATTAATGAGAAACGCACACATGAGATTCTTCATAAAAAAACCTTCATGCTCCATCCTACTGCTCCATCCTACTGCTCCATCCTACGAAGGTTGAGGGTTAACAGATTGCTTATCACTGGATCCTGTAGAACATGAAACAATGACATTGTAACCATTTCCAGTTATCTTTATGGTACAAAATGAAATGAACATTTAGTAAACCTGTGTCTTCCTTTAGTTGTTTAGTCTTCCAAATTGAAAGTGTAACTGTTTTGAATTGTGCAATATCTAGCAAAGATTGCTGCTGTCTTGATGCCAAATAATGTTATATATTTCTCCATTAAAGCTTTAATTCGTTCCATGTGTGATTGCAATAGAGAACCAAATCAAATATTATTTCTCAGGTTAAAATGAGATTTACATGTATTATTATTTTTCATGGGCAGTTATTCACAAAACAGTATTGAACTAAGATGTGTCTTGTACATTTATTAACTTCTCCAAATCAATATTAGTAGGAGATACAGAATATTTTTAAAATAATATATTATAATTGTCCAAGCTCTACTAAACCATACAGGTTAGGGTGTTCTCTCTGAGGATGAGAATGTTAGTGTTCCAATTAATGCCTGGTATCTCAGATGTATTTTTTTTCTAGGAATAGCTTTCATGATTCAACCAATGTTGTCATGCAAGCTTTTGAAACATGCTTAATCGTGTAGTTTAATATTTAGCTATAATTAAGTATTGCAGAAAGCTTATTTTGTTATTTAATTGTAAATCTCACTTTTCACTTATACATTTATTTCACACTAAATACAGTAACTATATACATGCATGTTCCCTTTCTATTGTCAAACTGATGTAGGGTTAAATCTTCACGATACTGCTATTTTTTTATAATGGTTATTTTAATAATTATTCCCATTAAAATGAGAAATACATTTGAAAGTAGCAGCCCATCAAAGGGACAAAGCCATGTTGGACCCAATCATAGCATGGACTCATTTCCTCTGTATAGCATGGAGGCTCTATATTAGAGGTGTTAGGACACTCTTGGCATAGAACCTGTTTTGTGAATATTGTGCCAATGAATTATGCAGTCAATACAACGCCAATCCAATGAAACCCTGTTAGATAGCGTTACTTATATGCATACAATGCAGTGCTTAATATGTTGTGGAGATTTGATATATTTTTAGAGCATTTCTGAATGACATGGTGGCAATTCACAGCTGTTGCCATATTATGTATTATGCAGTAAAAGCAATAGAAATGAAGATTCTTGTTTTGTATTCATTATTTCTGTTGACCCCTTATGGCAATCCATTGATTCTGAATGGCTGGTACATCGCCATCAAGACCGCAGTTTGGTAAAGAGCAAATATCGTCTGACATTCAGAAAATAACCACCATCCAGGTACACGCATGACTAACCACTCGCTCATCAGTTTGGTATATAGCACTAATAAGTAATGTCGTCGTGCGTTGGACTAGGAAATACATTTCGCAGAAGTTACATTTCTGACGCGATATTGGTAGGATGTACTGTCTGTAGAGTGGCACTACAGTTATCATCCTTGGTCTGTCAGTACCAGC
>JAULBP010096546.1:0-11416 GCA_032355345.1 Lepetodrilus pustulosus
ACTAGACTACTGCTCGCGTATGAGTACCGTGTCTGAGGCCTGCGTTCCTTCTGTCAGAAGCTTCTTTATAGAAATTACTCCAGTGTCAGGATTCATGTAATAATATTCCAAAGCCCTTGTATCTCCCAGAAGTTCATACTTTATGGTATCCTTTTAAAATAAAATAAAAGATATCGTTTAATACATTATGATATTCAAATTTTTGGACCACATTTATCTTTTAATAGAACTGCATTGACGTATTGCTAATTCAGAAAAGGTTATAAATTTTTTTGCGATATGCAAATGATCTTTTCGGTCTAATTATTGCTATCTACTTACTCCATCAATGTCCGTGGCTTTGACAAGGGTGATGTTGTTTCCCAGCTGGTGAGTGTCAGGGATCGTGACGTGGTATGCGGCCAGTCTGAACACTGGCGCGTTGATGTTACGTAGGACGGCCACTGTCAGCTCCGCCGTGTCTCGTATCCGGGGATAGGCAGAATCATACACCACCAGGACCAGCTGTAGTACGTACAGAACAGGATGGCTCAATATAACCATTGTATAGTATTCCAATACAGACATGTTTCAACTATTTTAATAGTAAACCTACTTATGGCGTAAAGCATTACTTCAATCACAACTTAGGATGAAATATTTACAGATGTAATGATCAATAAAAAGAATCTATTAAATGTGTCTTTCTAGGGAGTTGAGAAGAAAATTAGCGTACACTGATCCATTGACAGTGGTAAGAATATTGAACTATGAGCATGCTTTATAACATGGATTTGGCGCAATATAAATGTTAACATTACTATTATTATTAATAATGAATGTAAATGTGTAATCTTGAAATATATTTCAAATTATAGAGAAGCATTGGTAATTATTGGTGATTATTGGTGGAAATCGTACATTGTATATTGTTCCTCTATCAAAGACCATAGCCTCTCTGTCATAGACTGTAACCAGGACCGTGTCCTTGTGTATCCTGAAGAACGCTGGACCAACCCCGTCACCAACAACTTCATACTCCAGCGAACCCTGTAAAACATACCAATTGTGTAACATGTAATATTATACAAGCATCATTATCAGCCGGTTAAAAAAATACAAGTATTCACGACACATTCATTGTATTATGTGTCGTTGTGTTTCTCTTCAAGTACCTGTAAATCCACGTCGAATGCTGATGTCTGATACACGGATGATCCATTGGCGAACGTCTCTTGAATGCCGATGTTGTAGGGGTCGTTCACAAACTGCGGTGCTTGTTGATCCCTCTCAATGATGATGGTTACGTTGACCACAGATATCCGCTCGGGTGTGCGCTGGTCGGTGGCTTGTACCTGGAACTGTGTTATTAGAATACATACAGATTGGGTTAGAGTTTTGAATACCGTGAAGGAATAGATCTGGAAACATTGAATGTTTAGGTATGGAACTATGTTGACATTGACCTGCATATACTTAAGAACTATTTCTGAATACATTAACTGTTTACAGTGCCGGTATATAAATTGATCAGTTAGTTATATTTGGACATTCGTCGTAATAAATATTTACTATATGAATTGAATGAATGAATTGATTGATTGAATGATTGAAAGATTGAATATTTTGATTTAGATTGACAGGAAGTATAAAGATTACTTGAAGACATAGATATAGATTCTTTGAAGGAAAGCCTCTAAATTAATTGTTCAAAAGCGTCAATCTGAATACCTTGATGCCAGATCTAGATTCATTGAATAAATATGTCTTGATTCATTGACAGAATTATTTAGATTCATTAAAAACATAGGTAGAATACCTTGAAAACATAGATCTATATATATAGATAGATGCCTTGAAGGCATAGCATGATCTGGATATCATATAGTATATGTGATTTATGAAAGTAAGAGTGTACTACCTGGAAGGCTTGGACTTGGACTTCACGCAGGGATGTCTTGGACGATATCTGCCCAGTACTGGGGTTCAAGTAGAAATACGTCCCTGCACCGTTTGTCGTCAGTAGTTTATACTGCACAACGTCCTGTAAGTATAATAATTAGTATCAATGTATACTACAGGCATTTTGACGAGTTATTTTCAATGAGCTAAGCGATATCCTGTATGAAAATTCGAGTTAGGATATTACGAGGATTGCTCACCCCATCAGCATCAGTGGCGGTGACGGCGACGACGACAGATCCAATGACGGTGGTGTCTCTGATGCTGACGGCGTAGCTGTTGACGGAGAACACCGGTCCATTCTCGTTCCTCCGGACAGTGATGTTGACCATGGCTACTGCTGTCTGGACGCTGATGTCCAGTGTCGCCGTGGCCTCCACGTGTAGTTGATAGAACGTCAGGCGAGCGGGATCTGTTCTCAGGTCCTTACGAACTGCAATTGCGCCATTCTGACTGTTGACTGTGAAGTATGTAGGTCCGGGTGCTATTCCTAGCAGTCGATAGCTTGCAGTCTGAAATATATGTCGATGATGCAACACAAATACTATTTAAACCCGAGTCGTTTCCCATTTAGTTATTCTTAATAGAGAACAAACTCTTTTTGAAAGGACATCTTAAAACGATCTACAATTTTAAAATAACATATTTTTTAATATAGTCTACATTGTGTATTTAATGTTACTAATATGCTAAATTCTTCATGATCATATTAAATGTCGATGTCATACAACCATCGATGACTTTAGAGGAGAAACTAGACATCAGATGACGTTGACCTACCCCGGGTTGAGCCAGGGTAACCAGCACAGTCCTGGTAACCTGTGTGTTCTCACTGATGATGACGTTGTAGTGTGGCAAGGTGAAGGTCAGTCGACCAGTTTCACGTAGGATCGTCACCTCAACGTACGTCACTGTCGAGCGGGGTGGGGAGCCGCCATCTTGAGCAACGACGCGAATCTGGGGAAATTTAACCATACATATCAGAATCTGTTTACAAAAGCCTTCATAGATAATAAATGCTGTTGATGAACATTATCATGGTTTCTGTTACTTGGTGATAACCCTTGATGAAAGTTGGTTGCATATTCTTACCCTGAACAGGTTTAAGCTCATACTCTCCACAGACTTCAATAGAGTGATGTCACCGTTGTTAGGGTTAATGAAGAAATATTCTGATGCCAGTTCGTCTCCAATGATGGAATACGAGATAACGTTGTCTGGAGCCTGTGAGACAAATATTGCATGTATATAGTGAGTAAGTGAATGAAATAATAAATACAAAAGGAATATCTTCTGTAAGAAGAAGACGAATACGACGACGAAGAAGAAGAAGAATAATGAGGAAGATGACGAGGAAGAGTAGGAAATGGGAAAGAAGAAGGAAAAAAATAAAAAGTAAGAAAGAAAAAGAAAATATCCAGAAATGTGTATTCAGGCATCTAGCACATGTAAAATATATAACTGGCATAACGGTACGATAGAAACATCAATTTTGCATTACTTGCAGATAACAATTTGTAATTGACATTGTAAATCTTTGCGATTGTGATCACATTTTCGTGTGTTCTTATCGATCCTGCTTACCCTCGTGTCCTTATCAGTCGCGTCAACGTCTGCGATGTGTGACCCCGCTGTCAGCGTCTCCTTGATAGAGGTTCTGATGAAGTCCATGTTGGAGAAGATGGGCGCGTGTAGATTCCTCAGGACGTTGATAGTGACGATAGTTGTGGCACTCAGTTTAGGCATCCCTCCATCGTACGTCAGAACACGAGCGATGTACCTGATAGGCGTATCTGTGGTCAGGTCGGCGCCGGCGCGTAGTGATATCAGACCTGTACGCGGCCCTACCTCAAAGAAGGAGGTGGTCGAGTCGTCACCAATGAGTTCAAAGTATATCGTGTTGAAAGGAGCCTGAAAGTTTAATAATAAAACTATGAAAGATTTATAAAAGATATAGACTTTGTACAACTATGATATTTCGTGGTAAGGATGAGGCAAAAATAAATATGAAAATACATAAACATATTGAAAAGTAGTGGGAAATGCGGAAAATGTGGCGTACGTGTTGTCCAATATACTTGTGTATACAAATCAAATACTTTCTGGTAAAATACGTTTGACCATGAAATAACATAATGTCAAATAAACGGAGATTCTACGATATTAATGTCCTAAGAGAATACAACGGACACATTTGCCTCAGGTGGACATTTATGGTCAGAGACAAATATTTTACTGGCGCTTACTGAGGTGTCTCGGTCCACGGCGGTTGTCTGGTAGACACTACTTCCGCTCTGCGTGTTCTGTGTGATGGTCGTGGTGTACGGGGTCCGCATGAATTCCGGGGCGAACTGGTTCCTGATGACGGTGACGGTGACGTCAGCCGGGGTGGCGTTACGCTGAGGTGTACCCATGTCATGAGCCGTCGCTTGGAACTATTAAGGTCATGTAAGGTCCAGTTTAATGTATATATTATACAGACATTCAGATACCCACCTAATGTCACTGAACGTGATGGGTATGTCTCCTTATTTAGCTCAAGATCTAGAATATAGTATGCATTATAAAATAGTGTAGGCCATATGCATTACGCGACAGCTTTGTAATGTCACATACATGTTGATTGGTATATAACAATTCTATTATAGCACTAGGTTACATATCATATTCTACCATTCGCTATTTTAATCAAACATCAGTTGCACAGTATTGGCAGGAACAAATATTACTTGTGTACATGTCAATGGCTAAAATAGCTGTATTCGATTCACGACTCTAGTGGTCCTACTGATATGTCATGGAGCATGAACAGTGAGTACTTGAATCGTATGGTAGGGTTGATCTCGAATTGTTAAACGAATACAGCCATTGAGTATGTCGGACGTAGCTAATTGCATTCGATCAACACTTACATTAAAGACTATAGTATTTTCTGTATCGTCAGTGAGAGGTCGTCTAAGAACAATGTCTCCAGTTTCACCTTCCATCAAGAAGTAGGTCGTGTCCACGTCATCTCCTGATATGCCATACCTCACCTCGTGGTTTGGGAACTGAAACACAATGAGGTACAGCGTGGTCATATTCTAGATGGTTATATGGTATAGTTTGACTGCATCTTAAATGTTTTGATGCAATTGACTTAAATATCAGTAACTCCAGAACAGAACAGAACCAAAGTGAAGACAACAACATGCAAACTTACCATAGTATCTGGATCAATGGCCGACACTCTGATAATCCTTTTGCCCACAGTGTCCGACTCCAGTATAACTTGTCCATAAGACGTGGTGGTAAATGTAGGCGGGAACAAGTTCCTCTCCACGAATACCGTAACAACCGTCTGGTCTTGCAGCCTAGGGTTGCCGCCATCTTTGACTCTGACTCTGATCTTATACTGGTCCACGGAGTCCGATGCGATAGACTGCGTCAACGTAATTACTCCGGTGTCAGCGTCTACTGTGAAGTAGGTCGGAGCGGAGTCGTCCCCGATCATGTCGTACGTCACCTTGTTGTAAGGGGCCGTGTTGTCTGCGTCAATAGCCGTGACTGTCAGGATCTGGGTACCCGTCAGGGAATTCTGGTTGATACGACGGGAGTAGGGCTCGGATATAAACTCGGGTGGGTTGACGTTTCGGATGACTTTGACGGTCAGTCTGGCATATGTACTAGTCAATGATGGCGTACCTTCGTCAGTTGCCAGTAGCGTAACCTAGAATGTGTAAATAAAGACTAAATTAAATAATATGAATATTATAATGATAATAATAATAATAATAATAATAATAATAATAATAATAATAATAATAATATAAATAATAATCGCCAGTTCCCACCATCTAAACCATTAATTATATATATATATATTACCCCTGTGTCAATAATGGATCGGTCTGCCTTCGCAAATCCCTGGACCTGTATTCTCGAAACTTCGTAAGTCCTAAGATGTTCGTAAGTACTAAGAATTTGACAAACTGGTTTTCTTCTTATGTTAATTTATGAAGAGATTTATTCTCACTAAGAAGTTCGCAAGTTAAGAAGTTTCGAGAATACGGCCCCTGGTTCGGACTTCCTGTTATGTAGCCCATGAAACTTCCAATACTATCGTGTGATATGTTTTGCTTTTCGCTCATCCTGGCTAATGGGAGGTCACCTGATAGATATGATACATTATTATTCATACAACATTTATTTACACTATGCCATATCTTTAATATTACCGCAATACTTGCAAATCCAAGCTTAAAGGGAAATAATAGTTAAGAGGAAAGTTCCAACGTTCGCTTCATCGTGTTGATAGAAGATCACTTTCAGATTTAAATCCGGCAAACCAGTAAGGCCTACGGATTTAATCTCTGCCTAATAAATTATTAGTATGATAAAATAACTAACAATTGCGGTCTACGCACATCAGATCCACGGACTACTATTTAAGCACAGAAGTGTAAGATTTACAAGATTACAATACGTTTGAGTTGATTAGCAACTCCTTGGGGCAATTTGTTGTTTTGACAAGTAAATTTGGCGAGAGACCTCTGAGCGCTTTGCATTGTGGAAGTCTGTGATAAGATTTGAAACCGGAGTCAGGAAGGCAAATACATGTTTGAATATAAATACAGGTTAATATTGACTTCTTCAAACCCTCGATAAACATTCCTAATATAGGATATTAGTGTTAGTGTATGGTCTATGTCTAGAATAGTTGCTTACGCGGGTGATGAGAATTAAAACAGATATGATTCCTTATATCTTCTGGATTTTACCAGATTTACATGTAGTTTCTTTGATCTATTTGACAAGTATTTAAACCAATGTATTTATTTTAAGCAAGTGACTTTTTCATCAATGAAATATCCTCACACGATAGATGTTATTATGCACAGGTTTTTAAGACACATAACAAAAAGTAAGTGGCCACATTATATTGTCACTAGTTTAATATTACTGTAGTAAATTAATGTAATTTCAACATAAAAGATAAGTGAAGAAACGAATTAAAATGAAAGAAATATAAATGATTTTAGAATTCGTTTAAATAAAATCTAACTACGTGTGTATTAAACAGTTAAGGTATTTTGGATCAGGGAAATATATCGTATATAAATACGTCTGCAGAAGAAATTCCCTTAAAACTAGATGTACGTGCATAATCTCTGAGAACTGTTTAATTATTGACAAGTATATCAACACAAGTACATTACACTGACATGTATTAACACAGTGGGGGTTCTAACACTACGTTTATGAACAGTGCCACATATAGAGACCTCACGGCTCTACAAACGTACGTGATATAAACTATAACTAGTTTAATGGTACAGCACATTAAAGGCCAAACATGAATATGAAATATCACGGTTAAGCATAAATCTTAAAAGGCGATAAAGAGATTATCGTACAATTTCAAATAATTTTCACTTTCCTGTGAAACTGAACTATACGTGATGTCAAGTTGTTTAACTTGTGTTGACTTTCTCTATAAATATAGAATCTAAATACACAGTTTAAACATGTTTTATTAAAACATGAATGGGGAAGGGTAAACAAGCTGTAAAGCTTATTTTAGTACCACTCATTGACAAATAATACACACTAATATTATACATTTGCTTAATGAAGGTAACATTGAAGTATATAAAAAGTAAGTGTTGGTACGTGCATATATTTCTATTTGGGAGCAACTGACAGAAACGTTTCGATAACACATTAATTAATGTTATAGCCACCTGAGATTAGTATATTTGTTTACCTATGAGAAAATAATGATACGCTGTCTCACTACGACTTCCATAAGGACACATAGCGGAGCATTCAATTCACTACATAACTGCTGAGGTGTTGTATTTTACGTATTCCTATTATCTATGATATTAAAGATGATTAATCATGATAATGACTATATCTATTGCAATACATAAATTAAATCTAGAAAAAGTATTATGTTTAATATAAATAGTAATGGAGAACGGCACGAGCCCTATCATACATCTTGAAAACAATTTGTAATAATTTAAATACGAAATGCTTATGGGCCCTGGGTTTGTTTGCCGCTAAGGACAGCTACGGATTGAGCTGTACGTGGGACTATACTTCGTATTCACGTTTTATCTAAAATGTACATTCACTCTAGTCCGATATTCAGGTCGGCATTGACACTCGAGGATGTCAACTTAATATACATAATTATCATAGCGGCATTGTTCAGTTAGACTAAATATAAGATTGATCTGTTTATGGGCAATCAAGACTTTGGAAGACAAATCAGCTTTGTGCATTAATTAGAAATCGGTCATAAATCTTCAAATGCTAAATAATATTGATATTGATAAATACAGCCATGTTCTTATCCATCATAATTACTTAGACAGTTCAAGTAGGTTAGTAATAATCAGGAATATACTATAGTTGCATCAATTTCCTCATGTTTCATGCCAGGATTGGTTATCAGAATCCTCAATTTACCAGCTTATTAAATCGCTTTAAATGCTTTCCTACATTGTTAACCTTTAGTTTCGCTGACATTACGTTGTAATAGCATGTTTACTTTAGCTCTACATTTGAAATCTCTCACCGACAGAAAATAGATAACCGTGTTAGATATACATTACACTTGACGTGTAAACTTATTAGTAAATTGATAATTAGTCACAGTAAATTATTACTAGATAGAAAATTTAATCTTTACTAGTCTAGACGTCAGTTGACGACGGTGTACATGAATGCAAGTTAAAACATATACAATGTTGACTGAATACATCACAATCAGCTATAAATGGCAATATCCGACGGAATGTCACAATATTAGACGGGATGTCACAATATCATACGGAATGTCACACTATTAGACGGAATGTCATAATATTAGATGGAATGTCACACAGTATTAGAAGGAATGTCACACAGGGGTCTAATAAAGGTGATAAAGTTTCATGGATTACATCATACTAAACCTCTATAAAGTGCTGATGTTAGACGGACTGCGTCATACCATTGTTTAACCATAGTGACAATATTTAATTAAGTGCTTCGAAACTGTACAACACACGTGGTGTTTTAATGTCAGCACTGAGCAGACCTATTAAAGTTCGGTGTCGAATTTGGCGCTATATATATGGACATATTATTATGTATTGTGGCAATATGTGACGGGCTACGTAATATGGATTACTTTAAACAAATATATATCAGGAAGGCAATATTTATTGGAGTGTACCACACCTGTGTACGTGTAATACATTATGGTGACAATATGTTACGGACAATGTCACATCAGTGCCTAATATAGTGCCATTTTTTTACGGAATGTATCATACCGGCCTTTCAATGGTGTAACGATGCTGAATGGAATTTGTCTAACCGTTGTCTAGGAGTACATTGATGCATATAACACTTCATAGTTTATTGTCAAGAATACTCCATATGTTGTCCTTCTTTTTAAAGAGGTAAAGTGTTGTTTAGAAATAATTATACACTTACTAATATGTCGCATTTTGGCCACGCTTGTTTTGTTTAAATTCACCTCAGTTTATCTTATATAAGTTGAAGGTAATTACTGAATAAATATATATGGAATATCTTCACGATATCTTCATAGTAAAGTTAACTCATATGATATTGAATGCTTTACTTACCTTACAGACCTGGACCAGGAAATAAGAATGATAAGTCTTTATGTATAGTACAACGTTTGGACAAAACCAAGGCAACTGGTATTTGTTTAATGTATGTATAACTCTGCGGTTCCTTGTTCGGTATTATTGGAGTATTTCACTAGCTGTGCATTCTATGGTAAATCCTCTTCAGTTCCATGGCATTGGTGATAGGGAAACCTTCTCCACCGTACACCCCCAATGTACCTTAGTGGCGATAGCCAAACGTTAACACAAGTCAAGTGTTCAAGTCCATAGTGTAAATAGTGGGCATCTGTTTGCTTCAAATACCGATTTGCCGGATTTTGTCAGAAATGCGGGGTTAAGTCCTCATGGTTAGGACGACTTCATGACAAAAGCGACGTTTGGACGGCAGGCTTTGTTTCAGGGCACGACGTACAACGCTCGGGGAGTTATGTCACCGAAATGTTTTTGAGTCGCTTTGAAAACAGCTGCTTAACAAACATGCAACTACAGGTTCTTAAGCAAATGCGAAGTCTTGTAATTCTCCCGAGAGAAAGGTGTGACTTGTCCAACATCAAACAGCAAGTGGTCGCATGTTTCCAGTTTCTAGACAAGAAGTGGGATATCTAAAGGTTACATTAAGTTAGCTCATGGCTATGTTGTACACGCAGTTGGTATCGGCCTTTCAACAATAGCTAGACTCCACTTCCAAACATGTAGAACATAGATTACATTTTCAAGAAATCAATTTGCTACGGTGGATTGAACATGACACACAGATCAGACGGAATCTATTCATCTGTTGAATGCATACAACTGTATGTGTCTTGACTATATGTGACGCCATCTATTTTCGCACAAACCTAGCGCCCGTTAAGTAACAATACACCTCATTAGTGTCCCCGGCACACTTATCATTGTCTGCTTAGCTCCCGGCATTCACGCTTATAGCTGCACTGTTTATGGTAAAGGTGGATTCGCTATCCTCTACAACAAGTTATGCCTCAGAGCCTACATTCAATTGCGCTACTGGCAGTCTAGATCTGGAGGGTGTACTCGTATAGATGTTGCTTCTTTGAAATCTGGCGATTCTACCTTGTCAATATCACCAGATCGGACGTCTTACCGGTCTTACCATTAAATAAGCCGTGTCGTCAATGCAATTGGCACGTCCGAGAGATTCTCGTACAGTTCCGTATGTTTCTTGCAATGGCAGTTTATAGATGTATTTTCATTGTTTTAAATTGAATTTGATGTTTTGTTGTGAATGTAAATTCAATCTCGTACCTTATGATATATATTGGTATTCGACAAGGATGAAGATAGTTTGCTAAAATTAATTTAGGACTATGCTACGAAATTATTAAAGTCGCAAAATGTTCATTCATTGTACATGTAATCATTATACGCCAACGTAAGCTCAAGGACCGACCATACAGGCTGTAATTATTGAGAAACTGAAGTATATTTTATGTATCATGGTACTTCAGTCAAATATGTTAATAACACATACCGTACACTGTACATTTAATAAATAAAATAAAATAAAGTTCACCTTTTCATCATTAAAATATTTGTTTGAGCAAATATGCATTACATTACTGAAAGATAAGTCTACCATATAATACGTTACTATGAACAGTACATTCGTTTCGTTGGCATGTTTAAATTTACAGTAATTGATTTAAATGGCTAACCTCACGTCAATGATATTAAATCTATTGGGTACTAATGTATGTTAGGTTTAATAACTTTACAAAAAATATTGACATTCATACCAATACAATGTTAAAGGCATACAATCACAGATATTTATGGCCGTTTTTGACTAGTTCTTAGCTACAACTACAAAGTACATTGACTTG
>JAULBP010096557.1:0-11412 GCA_032355345.1 Lepetodrilus pustulosus
CTGTGCAGTAATGTACGATCATTTGGCATTTAGGAGAATGCTATATAGCGGGTGTACGTAATTCTAGTCATTAGGACAGGACGTATACAACATGCATTCGTTTCTACACACACACACACACACACGCACGCACACACACACACACACACACACAGACACACACACACACACACGCATACATATAAATTATATACAGTAGTCACTGAGTATATATTTAATGGAAAATTCATGTCATTCATCGACGTTTCTCCACTCTGACATTAACATTCTGAAAGATACATTTTTCAAGCCTACCAAAGAAAACATTATGCCAGAAGCTAATAACCATGTACATTACATTTTAGATGGAACCCGAACAATTTTACATGATTGAGTGACCGAAAATGCAAATGCTGCATCATTCATCAATGTTCAGAATCAAAAAACATAAAATCTGCAACATTTGTTCTCTTATATAGTTATCGTCTATGCGCATGTGTACTGATTAGTTGTATCTATATCCGCCCTCAGATGCAAAACGTCAGCTATTATGTCAATGAAGTCGGGATACATGATGTTGCAGATGTGTATGTTTCTGAACTTTGATCAATGATGCAGACTATTACATTTTCGGCCACTCATTTGATGTCGAATTCTTTAGATGTCATGTACTGTGTAGTCATATTCATGTGTTACGGTTTCTGGGGGTCTAATGCATGAAAGCAAACTATTTCAGTTGGTAACAATGCGTCATGCATTGCATCCTTTCAACTATACGTGTAGTCACGAACTTCTGGTGATGTCGAAACTACCGGTATAGTCTCGTTTCATGCATTGGCTGTCAGTATATCTAGAAGAGGATAAATGTAGACCAAAGACAGACGTCTTCCATCTGGGGTCTAATGCATGAAAGCAAACTATTTCAGTTGGTAACTATGCGTCATGCATTGCAGCCTTTCTGCTATACGTGTAGTTAGGAACTTCTGGTTTAGGTCGAAACTACACGAGGTGCCAGTATAGCAAAGGGAGGTAATTTTTAGCAAAGGGAGGTAATTTTAGTCGTAAACTATCTCCCTTTAAACATCGAGTAAAAGTTTTTCCATCATATGACAAAGATGAACACCATGACTTAGGATTCAAGATTTCAGCAGTTTAACGCAAAAGTTATTAACATTATTTAACAGGTGTAGTATATAGACTTCATGAATGATGTTTGGCTGCAAGTTTTTATTAATTATTGCTGTAATATTACCATACCAGTTTTATGAAAGCTAAAGCATGGTTCGCCATAGACAAAGTAGCTTCGTCTCCATAATGCTTCTGCTATCCGCGTAATGCATATGGAGCGATAGACGTCTGGATTTCTGGACTAGGTTCGCCACTTTACTCGATGGAATCCAAGATGGCGGACATCCATTTCAACACTGGCACCTCGTGTATTACGGATACCACTTGTCAATTATATGATATTTTACACGCTTAATACTTATAATATCTAAAGTAATTTGATAACAAGATCTAGATATCCTCTTATTGTTATTACAACTAGTTCAGCTACCACGTAGCAGATTATGAACCATTCATACGTTATTTTTTTTTTTTTTAAATGAACTGCTTCTACTTTTCACAAACAGCATGCACAATGCCAAATATAATGACAGCATTGTTCCGATCTTGGGTATCCGCCAATCCAGCTGTAAGTTAACGCGTACGTCTGGTAAAGTCCATTCGCATTCGTTGTTTATATATTTGTGTCAGACCATCACTGACGAGACGTGTCAATCTTGCCAGTGAGTGACAGGCTTTCATAAACATGAAATTCACACTATTTCAGATAATTGTTAACCATCCTTCTCCGTTGGTGATCACCTCGTATCGTAGATGTTTGGTTGATGACTAGTATTCCATCTCGTATCGCTATCTCCCTGATAGATTGGACACAGGCACGGCTTGTGTGGCATCTCCGGTTGCCTAAAGCATGGACAGGGTTAAGAACGTATTTTATGCTTTCTTACGTTTAATTTGTTTAAACATATTTTATTGACCAAAATGTCATGAGATTGGATAAAAGCTATAGACGCTACGGGATCCGGGCTCTAATATGATAGAAAGCAAATAATTCGTTATATGTACAAATATATATAAGTTAACAAAGTTGGGGAATTACTTGCTAGTTGTATATATACACAACTTGCAAATGACAACAATAATAATATTATATATTAATATAATACAAAGAAAATATTTTAGTTGTGTGTACACATACGCTTTCTTACGTAAGTATTCCATGTTGGCTATCATGAACCTACACACTACTATCTTATCGTGCAGGGAACGTTGTACTCTTAGCTCAACGTAAGGTACTAATAATTATGAATAAACAACTCCCATTAGCAAATTAACTAGTAATTGGAAAAGACGAATAATTAGAAACATAATTTCAAACGGATTACCATCGTGTCAGAGACAGCAACGGTAGGTCAACTACCGCACCTGACTAACTTTTCTAAATATACGTGATGTTTTATTTTCACAATAAAATTCGAAGTTCGCGGATCAACAATGACACAACAGTGGTCATTGGTTATACTCCCACAATAAACCACATCACTGTGAGGTCACTTGGAAAAAACACACTATGTCAAACGACCATGTTTGTTATACAGCTTATCCAAACATGCACATACATTCATAGACTACCATAATGTCCATTAATTATATTTTTCTTTGGTATACCCTGATGCCAGTTACTACTTCCAGGTACATTGGAGATGATCCATTCCCTATGGCAGAATACTAGTATATGGTCTGATATATTTACCATACACCATTGGTTCCTCCGTGTTAAAGGGTTTGAACCACGGGTTTATTTATACTGTGTATTTGGTTCACGGTAGTACTCGTCGTTTGCCAGAACAAAATAACAGTACCGAGACTCCTTCGTTATGCTTCAGCCGTTAACGTCCACCGACTAACGTTTACTCTCTGACCGTGGTCAATGGTTGTGGACACAGGGAATTAGTTTCTTTTTTATTGACGTGTTTTGTGTTGGTTTGTGTTGGTGTGTGTGTGTGTGTGTGTGTGTGTGTGCGTGCGTGCGTATGTGTGGGTTATTATACTGTGTAGTTACTTGTAATGTTGTTTTTACAATTTAGTGTTTAGGGTGTTCCAAGTCATTGCCATGATGATAGGTACCATGCGTTAATGAGATATCTACTAAAACTGACCATGAATACGACGATCAAAAAGGTAAAAGAAAAGAGTACACGTAAAATAAAGAAAATGAAGAAAACAGAAACATAATGTGAATGTTGTGTGTGTGTGTGTGTGTGTGTGTGTGTGTGTGTGTGTGTGTGTGTGTGTGTGTGTGTGTGTGTGTGTGTGTGTGTTTGTGTGTTGTGTGCGCGCTTGCTTGTGTGTGTGCATGTGCATTCGAGCGTGCGTATGTGTAAATGTGTGTTATTAATTCACCCGACCAAAGGCATATACTATCATAGATTTCAATGAACGCGTAGGATTATATTCGAGTAATAAATGCAAACTACATTCATTTGTGATACTTATAATCAATTATATATACATGTATTGCTAACATGCCTTTCGTCGATCCAGGGGTAATTCGATCTAGCAGATAGATGGTCGAAAGGAAAACAAATAATTAGAGCTACGATCCTTTTATTCATGTAACATATGAACATTGGAGTGTTGGGGAACAAGTACATCCGTAAATAGGGTGGACACATAAAACGTCAGTAGTCTGAGATAGAAATTCCTTTGTCCATTATATAGCTAGGTCAACCATCTGTATGTAATCATGTGAATATATAGGTCTATTTACTGGCATGCTTAACTATACAAACAGTATAGTTTTATACGTCATGTTACATGTAGGATGTTTTTATGAATGTGAATTTTCCGACTTTGAAATACATTAATTTGCGTCGTACATAATAATATGTTAATATACGTACATATATAGACATTGGGGAAACGTATAGTCATAGGCATATACCGGTATTATACATACACATGTACATGGATGTTTTCCTTTTGTTTTCTTTTCTTGAAGACTTACATATGCACTGGACATCTGGGGCCGAAAGCAGAAGTTTGCAGTGTAAACCAAGAAAATTAATCTTAGATATAATTGAATTATCATCGCACTTTTAGGCTAGCCCCCTTACGTTCCTCAAAATACATTTCTACCCGACAACACAGACACCACAAACATTCCAACGATAGCCCCGTGTTCATTTCTGAAATAGACAAGTGCTCGTGGAAAACGGACAACCCCAGTTGAATCACTAGCAGTATAAACAGTAGTGAATGATATCGTAGGGTGCACGGACCGGTGTGTACGTCCTAGACGGTGAACAGCTATATAACTGTTTACTTTGCGCTTACGTCACACAGCGCGACCCGTCACCCCTACGAGGTCAACTAGTCGACTCGCCCAAGCAATCGTTTTCACACGTGCGAGAGTACAGTCAGTCAGGTTTGGAGGGAGTAGAGCAGGGGTGTGTTTGGAACGAGAGGATATACCTATATGCGGAAAGCGAAGACGTTTGCATGTGCGCGTTTCCCTCAAACCCGGCAAAATGCTTTTAAGGTAGTTGTGGATTCTTACGTGGATATTTAAACAACTTTTCGAGTGGATTATGTCTGGAAAGTGCACTAAAATTATGTTTCTTTTCAGGGCCGTAGCGTGGTGTGTGCTCTGTCTAAGTTGTCTCCACTGCGCACAGTGTCAGCGTGACAGTAGCTTTTCAGGTGAGTTACCTGCTTGTCTAGTATGTACCCATCTTCCGTCTCCCCAACTTCGCGTAGACCTCCTTATTTCATCCACCAACACGACCCTCTGACCAGCTGGGTCCGTCTTTCAGCTGTCAACGTCAAAACACATGGGACGGCAAAAAGTCGTATCCATATATACCTCGTTATACCGCGTCTCAGGTGAGCGTACGAACACCGGCGGGACGAAATTGAAAGTAGGTGTAGTATAAACTTGACATTGGAGATGTACACCCACTGAAGAGGAGATTTGCCCTACTTAATAGTTTGCCATCCATATTCATGGCGAGAACTTGTAGTCTGTGAACATGGTTAGACCTCAAGTATGTGACACCGCATATGATAGTCTTGTACCTTGAGTAGGCTATGACTTAAGGACATTTCTCTGATAAGTTCGGTATTAAATTTCATATGATATACAAGGCAGACACACTCTATAGGGATTCAGTATACTGACACAAGCAATAGCACCACACACACGCACATGCACGCTCATGAACACACATGCACACACACACACACACAGCACACACACACACACACACACACACGCACAAACACCACACTCACACATGTACAAACACACCACATTCACACCCTACAATATACTTCATACCTCAACAGTAATATTTGCTTGGCAAGGTTTTTTATATTGTAGAAACCCACCACTGGGCATAGCCTAAAGTATTAGCTGTGTTCAGGACACATGGAGTATGGTATAGTGTCTGCCTCTACCACACAACTACACAATACTACAGGCTTCACTAGGGATAGGGTGGACTGTGAATTCTCAATGACTATACTAAACCACTAGGCATACCTTACCTACTTCAAACTGTTTCCAAATATTTGAAGGCATTGGAAAT
The DNA here is from genome assembly GCA_032355345.1 of Lepetodrilus pustulosus. NCBI lineage: Eukaryota > Metazoa > Mollusca > Gastropoda > Lepetellida > Lepetodrilidae > Lepetodrilus > Lepetodrilus pustulosus. The sequence goes on from JAULBP010096557.1 coordinate 5,637, forward strand.
TATATGCGAAAATTATATACAGCTTGCAAAACATACATTCTTTACAAATCTTGGGAAAATTGTTATTGTATTACAATTTGTAAATCAGTTAAGTATACACAAAATCAGTTAAGCATACAGATATTCACTGCATTCATATGTTTCTTCAGTATGTCCTTTATTGTAAATAGTATTTAATTATATAAATGATAAATGGTGATTTATCATACCTTCAGGCTATAGCGTAGTTAATCATTGGGACAATGATGAGTCAGTACATGAACTTGTACTTGGGATTTATCCAAAATTAAAATCTAAAATAGCATATCAAACTTACATTATTTATTTGTTTTACAAGTAATATACATACCCAAAATGAGTGAATATTGTTACCTATACCATGTACTGAATACCAAGTACATGTATATCTAAAGATGCTTTTCATCATGATGACTTTTAATGCATTTTTCGCTTTTAACATTTTATGCTTATTAATTACATTATTGAGTCAGAATTCTTTGACAGGATTTTTATTGTGACTCCTAGTCCTAATGCTTGTTTGTGGTGTGACCTCCTTGACTGTATGTATGTCACAATGTGACTCTTTAAGAGCCACTTAACCAATGTTTGCAGCAAAGCAACTGTTTCCCTTCCAGCTGATTACCAATTTCCTTGAATTTATTAGGATACTGTTGGATACTTGTGTAGTTAGTTTGATAATGTTAAACATGCAAACATCTCGAGAGGGTGTCTTCGTAGTACAGACACATGTTTATTTGAAGTCAGGAAGTTTGTTAGTAATAGTATTGTTCTAATTGTCCGTTTGTAATTGTGTAAGTCTTGAAATGCTTGGTGACGACCTTCAATGCAGGAAATCAGGGATGTCTGGTAGTTTAGGGGCTTTAGTGAGGCTCTGAATGGGTTGCATGTTCTGTATTACAGCACACTGTATAATTGTCATGCTTGGTGCATATGCACCGGTACAGTTCTTAACCATACCACGAACAGGAATGGAATTTGCCTGAAAAGCTTACTTGCCCGAATAGTGATGCAAATAACAAATGTCTAAAAAAAACATGAATTTCTACTCGTCCTTAGGGTAACTTTAGCATTAGGAGTAATGGTCAGGCGAGTGTTAATTTCCATTCATTACCTGCACAAATAAATTACACAATTTGAAGTTTATTTTTCAACAATATGCACATTATTGGGATGATTTGCCATTATTTGGAAGACTTGGACATGATAGTGTTAATCCACCAATCATTAGCCGACTGCTCCAACATGATATCTTTTCAACACCATTGGTATAACAATGTAAAGTATCTTTTTTCCAATAGTTTTTACTGCGACAATCTAATCTGTGTGATTATTGTCCTCTGTCAGGATTATCCTGTCATCATGGCAGCCCATCACCTTACAGGATAATTGTTGGTCTGTGATCTCTGGAACATATATACTGAAAGGAGGTGGGGAGAGGGTTTTATGTGGGGATAGGTTTAAGGGTTTATTAGACTATTCATAGTCTAAGAGGGTTAAAGTAAATAATTTAAATAATAAAATATTGATTGGTATTATATTTATATGAAAGGAGCTGCTGACATTATTTACCCAGCAATCTAGATTTTCTTGTCTGCTATCGGGGGAATTTTTCAATGTGAGTATTTGGGTGAGAACATGGTTTGACACAGACTAGTTTAACCCCCTCCCTGCTGGATTATGCACAAACACATCTCTTTAGGGTATCTCCAGTTGCCTGCAGCAGGAAGAAGGTTAAGGGTATAAAGATTTTGGCTTGGGTTTTCATGGTACTTAATTCAACCATACGTTAAATATTTACATGATACATGTACAACAAGAGATAACAATTTCAACCTAATGGAAGTACAATAATTTTAAATAAATATAATTAACACTAATTAACACTACTTTCAAGATGGCATTTCATTGGTAATTTTTCCATTTTCAACGTGATCAACAACAGCAAACAAATGTAGACCCATCGGCCCATATTATCGAATGCAGTTTAAGGTTAGTCTTGGTTTACGGAAACTATTATTATAGTAAGCAGGCATACCAAAACGAGATCCAGACTCAGTTTCCAGTAAACTGCTTTCCATGATATCGTTTAAGGTTAAACTCACATTTTAGAGCTAAATCTGGTCCAGACCATGCTCGTTAATATGTTTTTATCACTCTAACAATTTACCTAAATTCCACTGGGTTTTTTCATGGTATATGTAATTAAATTATAATATCAGTATTCACATTTATGGGTTACAAATAGAGAAGAAAAAAACCATTCATACACGTACATTAAATTTCCAGTTTTCATACCAGCATTGTTTATCTTGCTGTATGTTAACACATACTGTGTAGATATGAATTCCTATATGCAATGTGTTTAAGTGTTTGAACAAATTGTTTGCACATTCTTTGTTAACTGCAGCACCTTTCAACACTTCTTATGTCAGGTGCTGACGGGTGCATCTACCTGAGATGTCCCATATCCACACTATATCCACACTGTCTGCATGTTATGCAATGCCTGTCTGCAGTCTGTCTGCAGAGTGCATACAGTTTGTTTGACGTCTCGAGGAGATACAAAAAAAATACAACACCTACGTACGTTTTAGTGAGATTTACTTACCTAGCTATCTGGCCATATTGCTCGACCTATGAAGACTATGCAAGTATGTACAGCATGAACAACTAGCTATTAAAGAATTGTAAGTCATGAGAAACGCTCAAAGATCGTCGGGCGATAAAATGCAGAAAAAAACACTGTGATGCTGGTGAGGTTTATTTTCCATTCTCGAAAAGAAAAGAAAAGATAAATATATCTTCGTTTAGCGGTTGTATGATCTTAAAGTGTAGCTGTTTAATGGTCCAGTTACTGTTTCATGAGCTATCTTGCAAATAGAAAGTTTACTTATATATTTAAAAAAAAATACATTATAGAACATATTTTGGGAACAGGAATGTGATGTGTGTATACAACTTATCAATGTTATGACAATACATTGTATGTCTTGTATTTTAAAATGTCAAAAGTATTCTGAATATATTCTGAAAAAAGTGTTATGCCAAATGCCATGTTCTTCACATGCATAGAATCATATAAAGAATTGTATCTCGCCACCAAATAATCATGTAATTGCAATGATTAACGCATTCACCAAGATTGTACTAACTGAACACACTAATTTGAACGTGTAGAAGGTAAAGGTTTACTAGCCAACTTTTATTCAATGGCCAGCTATTTATGCAGTAATGGGCAATTATTCCGGTTAGTCAATAGAAGCAGACAGTAAACATAAATACTAGAATTAGTTCTTGAAGTTTCAAGTTCATATGTCTGAGAATCCGCGACAGATCAACCGAGCTCAGTTTTCAACCATCTGACTAAACAGGAGATTTCCCGCTTGGCCGGGTTTAAACGCGGCCTGGTGTAACTTTACCAAGTTTTAAAAATCGTGTTCACGATAAACGACCGCAAATGTAACCTGTTTTTTTTTATGTCTGACCCCAAAACACTTGTTAGTATCCCAGCTGCACCATTTAGACTTAATTAAAGGATCAAATCGTTAAGATTTTGGCTAATCTCGGAGCCTAATGGGTTACATCAAATGGTCATGGTTAAACTAGTGCAGTTCTGGGATTAAAGCCCCAGTGTTCGTGGTTGTTGTTAGGGAACTTGTTTTGTGAATATTGCATACTGTGATTATTGTGGCTTTAAGAATGGGAATATCCCCGTCTACATGGTCTATGTATGTCTATAGATATTTGTGAAGGGAAAGGGTTGGGAGAGGGGGGGTGGGTGGGGGAGGGGTCGTTCTTATTATTCGTATACACTAGGTTATGAATGCACATGAGGTATACAGAGCTAAAGAACAAATACTTACAGGAATTTTATTTCATGCAGTGCAGTTTCTTTGAATATCTCAATATCAATTTTCGCCAGTATGGTGAATATATTGAAAATTATTTCACAAATTGTAAGTAGTAAGTTTGCAAGATGGCTTTGCTGTGTAATTTGAATTTTATGTTGAATAGTTGCGGTTGTCATGGTTGTGAAACAATTGTTCTGGATTTCTTTCCCTGAAACTTTCATTCCCTGAAGTTTTCCATGGATAATATACAATGCACCATATTGTCAAGACTCAGACATACATCTGGTAGTTTTTTTTATAAATTTAGCAAGTTTTCAAGAATTGATGTTAACACTGTTGCTATATGCCAGACACATGTATGATACGAGATAGAATTTCCAAGAAGTGGACTAGTTTCGTTAGATCTAGATATCGGCTGTCTTGAGGATCTCCTTTGATATTTTAGACCTTTGTCATTACCTATCTGACATCGCAGTGTTCAGCAGTTTTCTGGTCACTAATTAGGAAGTGGTTATACAAGGGAACTATCCACGTGTACTAGTCCCACGATGTCTACTACGTGTAAATTAGTCCTCTCTAGCTGGGAGTGGAGAAAGCCTGTGATGGTTGGTGGCTTTGGGGTCAGGATGGACTTGAGTTGCTGGAAGTGGACATTGTCTGATCAGCTATGTCAGTGTGTGTGTGTGTGTGTGCGTGTGTGTGCGGGTGGGTGTGTGTATGTATGTGTGTGCGCGCACATGTATCACTGATTGTGTATCACTGTATGTGTGCATGTCTGTATCTGTATGTTTGCGTGCGTGTCACTGTATGTGTGCCTGCGTCGTGTATCTGTGTGCGTGTGTGTATCTCTGTGTGTGTGCATGCATACGTGTGTCACACACACCTGTGTGTGTGCATGCATACGTGTGTCACTGTGTGTGTGTGTGTGTGTGTGTGTATCTCTGTGTGTGTGCATGCATACGTGTGTCACTTTGTGTGTGTGTGCGTGCGTGTATCTCTGTGTGTGTGCGTGCATGCGTTTGTCACTGTGTATGTGTTCAATGTGTGTGTGTTGTGGAGTGTGTGTGGGTGCATGTGTGCATGCAGGGCATTAGACTAATGTACGCCTGACATACAATGGCAAGTTAAATTGCACTGAGGGCAACCTATTTTTTTTACATACAGCAACCTTATTGCCTTTACAACTTGCCCTGACTAGCACGGTGAGCAAGTAACTCAAAATTTTAATCTGCAGCCCTATATATGTGTGTGTGTGTGTGTGCGCACATGACTTTACCTCCTCCAGGATAATGCCACTGGACTCCGGACTTTTGACTTTATCACCACCAACGTTAAATCAAACAGACCTTGTCTGGTTGTTTTGCGTGTTATTCCTTTCACCATCATACATCTCATCATGTTTTGAGGCTATTCTGGATGGACACAGTTGTATAAGGAACTGTGAATTGATATTTATCATGACTTGTATCTCAATTATCATCCAAATCCAGACACATTTTGCAATATCGCAACAAGACATGTCAATGGGGATACGTGATTTGTGTCTGAAAGTTGGGAATCCTGCATAGACCATGTCCAGGGTATCCTTTCACGAAGCTCTCTTATCTACTAAGACACTGATAGCGCTCTCTTAGTATTAGCTATCGGCAAAGAGAGCGCTATGGTCTCTTAGTTGATAAGAGAGCTTCGTGAAATTATAACCTGGATCTTAGTGATAGCTCACTATTACAGAATATCGTGCACGAGTTTGAACCTTGATACCCCATCCAGACACAGTATACTGACTGGCGGTGATTTCTTGTTTTACCCATTTTAGCACACTTTGTTTTAAAGGCATACTATCACGGTTGATTGGCCTAGATAATGGCCAAACGAATTTCTGTCTGAGACTATTTAAGTTTGAT